>JALHCE010000021.1:0-90048 GCA_024340795.1 Tolypocladium amazonense
CCCCCCCCCCCCAAAAAAAAAAAAACCCCCAGCTAATCGTTGGCTATTGAACATATCCAGGCGCGAGTGCTGAATCGGATCCAATTGGACATTGGCGCGAATGCAGACTCTTAAGTTGTTCCGTCATTGTTCCTAGACTCCCTACAATCCAGCCAGTGCCGCAAAAGCTATGGCAAGGCCACCAACGGCGGCTGCGGGGCGGTTCAAGCAGCCGGCGGCGGCGGTCATGGTGGCTGCAGAGGGCGACGATGAGGTCGGTGCTTGAGTCCCTGACGTAGACGCAGCTGAGGTTAAGGATTGGGTCTGAGGCTGGGACGTAGACGCGGTCGAGGTCGGGCTCTCAGTCCTGGAACTAGCGGTCACACTGGCGCTGCTGCCAGTACCATTGGGAGCGGGGCCGTTAAAGCCGCCAAATGGGCTCTTAGGGCTGACGCTGTTATCGGTCTTTCCGGCGGCGGCTTTGAAGGCGTCGAGGGTATTAGTACCTTGATTGATGACGCCCACCATACCGCCTTGGCAGTGGCCATCGACACCGCAGTAAAAGAAGATGGTGTCTGTATTGTTGATGACGATGGAGAAGATGCCCTATAGTTCCCTGCGGTTAGAATCTCGGCTAAAGGCTGTGCTAGATATTACATGTAGGGTAGGTGGTACTTAGTAGACTCGCCTTATTGTTCATGATACCTGAGAAGAAGCCACCGCTAGAGGCCGGGTTGCACGGCTTGCTAAAGTCGGCTGCGACTACGCTATGCTGGGCGTAGAAGTGGAACTCGACGCTATCTCCGGTAGCGGCCATGATGTTATTGGGAGAGTAGGTAAAGCCGTCTTCGCCAACGTCGACGCTGATGACCTTGGAAGAGGAGGGGGTCGCGATAAGGGCCAGGGCCGCAATATTAAACTTCCCAAAATGCATCGTAGGTGTTATGATGGCACTAGTAGGAGGATGGACGATAGATAACCCGACGGTCTAGAGGTCTCTAGAAGTTGTAGTTATAAGCCAAAAAGATCGGCAAGGATAGGCATGGGTGCATGTGTTTCCGGCGCTATTTATATAAATACGTGATTCCACGCCCTCTACCCCTCAGGGTGTAAGGCAAATACGGAGCAGTATATCGCAAGCCATAGCGGCTCGGACTATCTCGTCTAGTTGGAGGGCACTCATCAAGCGCAGGCGTTTCCGTGACGTCGCGATGATCTCTAGCCTCGAAGCGATACGGTAGGGGGTTCCCTGCAGTTGAATTCACCATGTAAGAATTAGGCGAGTCGAGACCGTCACCATGTCGTCAGCCAGGGAAGGGCAACCAACGACCTAGTTGGTACATTTACATAACTACCTGTCGGGGAGCTACTGTATGTATAAATGGGCCAAAGTTTCCAATTTCCGTTGTTACGTTGTGCTGAATCGACACGGATAAACCCCCCTTGCCCCCCTAGGAAGTCAGGTACGATAGCACAGTGCGCGCCGATATATAGAGTTAATCCTGATCAGGAAACTTTGACGGCACGAACCACTGTGGCTTGCGTCTTTGACCGGCTGTCCGGACGCGCCGGACAAAAGAGGAGCCGAATCTGAGGCGTCGACCTCGCGGCGGCAGAAGGTTCCGCCGCCGTGGCACTCAATCGGAGGTATGAGATGGACCGCTCGACAGAGGTCAGTCTAATTTGAGGTCCGAAGGAGAATTATGCCAGAGCTATGCCAGACTGAGCGTGGTGATTGTGATTGCGGGTGGCTAAATGCGGGGGCGGCTCGTTGGAGATAGACGGTCGCGGCATGCTGTGGGCCTTCGGAGGACATGCTAAATGATGGCTGACGGCATACCAAGTCCATAAGCCGCCTGACTTGCCCAGTCTATGCTCAACGCAAGGCGCTTCTGTAGACAATGCAAGGATGCAATATAACGTTCGCGATGGAAATGAGGGGGTTTCCACAAACCACTAATACAGCCAACTTATCTACCTTTTAGAGCAAAGACCACAGGTCCTAACTCATGGGGACCGGTATTTTGAAATACTGTCAAATTTTGTGGAAGAGAATCGAAGATCGATATCAGGTTAGGTCTGGTATTCAATGACTTGTTGATCACAACTAATAACAGTATTTCCGGTAATCCAGCGCGGGCTATTATCTAAAATTCGAAAAATCGGGTGGCTATAACCCTAGCGCACCCAATCCAGAGGGCCCGGGTTTGCGGAAGCCATTCAAATATCCGAGGGCAGTCCGCTACCTGAGGCCAAATGCGATATCAGCAAGGCTTAAGAAAGGCGAGACGGAGAGTTGTCGGCGCGCTGGCTGGACATCGGCGACAGATGCCAGTGTGTGATAGCGCTGAACGGGGCGTTACCTTGGAGTAGAAGTGACGAGGGCGACGAGTGTATTAAGTGAGATGAGACGATATTTGGCCTGGCCGTGGGTGTGAGTAGGCCTTCGTTAATGACCTCTGCGAGAGTCATGTTGTAGGTGTACACGCTAGCGAGACTTGTCAGCATACATGTAATACCTACTCAAGGAAGATCGTAGGACGATTAGCTTACTCCGAAGTCGCCACCATGGAGAAGTCGATGTGTGCAATCCAGGCCTTAGAAAGTGTGCCGTATAAGGCAGGCAGGAGAAACGCAGCGACATTGAAGCACAATGCTCCAACGTATGTCGATCTGCCCCACCGCAACTTCCTTGACGACGTCTCCCGGGCGCCCTGGTCCACACTCAGGTCAGTAGAAGCATACCTCTCATGGGAGGCGCAAAGCTTCTGCATCTCGACGCGTCGCGAGTGATTAGGAGAGGCGTTCGGAGCGGTTTAGCGCAATGAAGAATTGAGGGGTAAACCGAGATATACAAAGACAAACCCCCACCGCAGTGCAGCTCTAACCTGCTCCAATATACCGAAAGCCTCCACGATTATTATAGCGCCCGGCACGTCGCGTGCCATCACGGAGGCGCAGGTGCAGTATGTCGGCGTTAATTGAAAGACGACGCCCCGCCTTGGGCCGGGGCATTTGGCGCCCGTCTTACTCACCCGTGGCGGTGATCAGAATATAGCGGGCCAAATATAGCGGGCCAAGTTTTTAGCGGTATTTATAGCTGGCAGGCGTCCGCTCGATTTATCAGGAGCGCAACCCGCTGCTGTACATCCCGATGAACTAAACGCTGCTACCGGCGTTCAAGTTATACGTCCAGCCTCGGAGCCGTGCCCTTGAAAGGTAATCACGTCACCTCATTTCACGTGATTATTGTGGCTTTCAGACTGACCGAAGGCCCCTCACATACAGCCACTGAACCTGTGGCTTCCACTGAAACACAATGTTCACGGGAGACAAGGATTGCTTTGGTTGCCAAGCACGATTACAGGAGAGATGGTGTAGCGTTACCCGGCTGCAAAGGCTGGCGGAAGAAGGTTGCCCATACTGCACACTCCTACACCAAGGCCTGCATGAATTGGACCCGGATGTCGAGGCGAGATTGGGGCACGACGCGCAGATCCGTTTCAAACGCTCACCGGATTTGATGTTGGTGTACAATGATCCGAATGGATCACTTGGATACCGCCCAGATCTGAAGGATATCAGACTGCAGTTTGATTTCTACAATGAGAGCGACGAGCGAAACTACTATCGACCCGCCGGAGACACTTCGTCCGACGTGAGTTATGGGCGTGCGCACTGGTGGGTGGACACTTGCACGAAGCAACATAAGCTGTGCGGGGCGGGTGAGCCAACTCAGCTGCCCAAGAGGATCATTGATCTCGGTGTGGAGAAAGGGCAACCCAGGACGGTTTGGCTCCGAGAGCCTCCAACAGATCTGAAAGCTCGCTATGCCGCGCTATCTCATTGCTGGGGTGGAGATATCCCACTGAAAACCACGACGGAAACGTTTGACAAGCACAAAGCTGGTATCGATTTCGGTCAGCTGCCACAGACTTTCCAAGATGCTGCCAACATTGTCCGCCGACTGGGAATTCGTTATCTGTGGATAGATTCACTCTGCATCATCCAAGACAGCATTGAAGACTGGCAGGTCGAAGCAAGCCGCATGGCAAGTGTCTATCGCAACTCTTTTCTTACCGTAGCGGCAAGCAGCTCGCCTTCGTCCAACAATGGCTGCTATCGACGTGGCCAAGCCGTCAATGTTAAAGCTGCCGCGGCCGATGAGGATGATCCTTTGGAAGCCCTGTTTCCTGCTGCGACAAAGCTCCGTAAGGATCTCCGCCTTAATCTCCGCTTCGAATTTCTGCATCCCGATTTCGGCCATGAACGTTTCCCTGACCTAGAGCCAAACAAGTCCTTCCCATTGCTCAACAGGGCCTGGGCATACCAGGAGAGATTCCTCGCGCCGCGCGTCCTACATTTTGGCATGCAGGAGGTCCTGTGGGAGTGCATGCAAGACCTGGTTTGCGAATGCGGCGTTGCCAATTGGTCTAATGGGAAGAACATGGGAGGTTATATGAACCGCGATACGACTGGGGACCTGCCGCCTAAGATCTCGCACTACGCAGCTCTGCATGTAGGCAAATCGAAAGAGCAGCCTCTTAGCGCCAAGAAACAAAGCAAGTTGCTAGAGCGGTGGGCGGAAATGGTCAAGGAGTATACTCAGCGCGCGCTCACATACCCCACGGACCGGTTGCCAGCCTTCTCGGGTCTCGCGGGAGAGATGGCTAAGGCTCTCGAAATGAAGTACTGCGCGGGTTTGTGGCAAGAGACGCTGCCTCTGGGCCTGCTATGGCAGAGAGCCAATGTCTTTGCAAACCCAGAACCTCGCGGTCAAGAGCGAATTGCACCGTCGTGGTCCTGGGCGTCTATCAATGGCCATGTCAAATTTCTGCTGCCGCTGCATGGGCCTCGGAGGGATCCGCAATTGACGGAGATATACGCCAAGGTGGAGGAGGTTCGCTGCGTCCCGTTAGGCAGGGACGAAAAGGGTCAGGTTTGCACCAAGACGTCGCACATTACGTTATCGGCCGAACTAGTGGCGGTGCCCTTGGGTCTGCCTGGTTCTGGAAGGAAGCCATGGTTTGCCATACAAAAGGCGATAGCAAGCCGTGCGAAACCAGAAAGGGGGTGTTTAGCAGTCAGAGGCAAAGGAGGAGAAGTGGTGCGGTTCAACCCTGACTACCAGCTATGCGACAATGCTGGTGTATGGCACTGGGAGATAGACGAGACTTTTTACATGGCCAAGATTGCGAGATCCTCTGGTGATAATTATTGGCTGGCTTTGAGGCGACTTCAGGATGACTCGACATACGAGAGGGTAGGGGTCATTGCGGATAGTAACGCAGAATGGAAGAGTGACGGAGTGCTGCGTCGACTGAGGATTAAGTAAGGATTCGCCTAAAAATTATAGGTATTAGCAAGTACTCCCAAGGGCCATTTTCGCTGGACAGGAGCTTGCCGTGGCTACATGTAAATACTCCGCCATTCTCCTCTCCATTCTCCCTTATGGGAGAGTGGCAAGATGTCAAGAACAATTCGCGCCAGAGGTGGCTAGGATGGCATCGCTGCTGAAGACATCAACAGCAACTACAGAGATCCAGAGAGCATATCAAAGCACTACTGCTTTCCCAACGTTGTCGAACTAAACGAGAATCAAAAGTGATACCTAGCTAGGGTCGAGACAGCCCTATAATAGTCCCCGAGGCACGTGTATTGGACCGCCGATTCCGCTCGTCTGCAATATGGCGTGTAAGGACTCATAGCATTCGCTGTTAACGGTTTGCGAACAGCGCCAGACATTACGTGCTGCAACCTCAGATCCACACGTATCGATACGCGCGGCACTGGCCACCAGAAGTAAAAGGTCGTCTATTCCATCCTCATGATGCTAATTACGTCATTGCTCCTGGAAATGAGCTTCCACCCTTATGTATATACAGTAGATGCACCAATACAACGCCTGCGAAGGACTTCAAGAGAACTTGACCTTGGAAGAATCGAGCGTTACGATGTAGCGCTTGCCAGCTGCCTCGGTGAGGCTGTAGATCTTCTTGCCCCTCTTATCGTAGCTCAGGTCCTCTGGGCTGGTAAACAGCATGCCCGCATTGTTATGTGCGCTCTCACCGGGAATCCAGCCCCAAAGATCGCCAGCTTTGTCACCATTGCTTCGAGAGATGTAGATCTTCTTGTCAGCCTGAACGGCGCCCTGTATGCGCAGGACGTTGATGCACGATGCCCACACAGCCTTGGCTGACTTGTTGTCGGCACCCGTCTTCAAAGCGCGAGTACTGGCATCGAGCTCGTACTGGACCAAGCGCTTGGGTTTCGAGTCTTCCTTCTGGTACTCGCCGACCATGAGACGGTCAGGAGACGAGGTACGATCAAGAGCTATATAGGAAAAGCGGAACTCGAAGTCCGGTGTCCACTTATACCATCTACACGAAAGTTACGTTAAGTCTCAGTTTCGGACTGCAAGGTAAGGGCAAGACCTACGTCTTCTGTGGGATAACGTATTTATAGCCCGCGGCAGAGTATTTCCCGGCGCTGGCCTTGCCAACTTTTTCACCAGAGGTGACCTCCCAGATATTGCTCATATCGAAGACGCGTATGCCGGCGTATGTGTCCACGACCCACAGCGTGTCGCCGTGCCACATGATGCCGCCGGCGTGGACATCGACGCCCATAAAGTCGTCGTCGGCGTAAGGGTACACTAGAAGTGCATTGCGGTACTTGTTTGTCGTTTTGTCCACGAAGCTGATGCGCACTTGCTTGGTCGAGTTGCTGTACCAGCTCACCAACCAGCCGTCCTTGCCATCGTAGGTGCCTACCTCGAGGGCGTCGGCGGTCGATGTGATACCCTGGGGCACCCATTTTATTGGTGTCCATGTCGTTGTAATCCTTGGTCACCTCCCAAGAGAGCTTGGTCGCGGAACCAGCCATCTTGTGGTTGCCATCATTGAAGACCTCAGACACATTAGCCTTCTTCTTGGTATCGGCGAAAATTTTGGAGAGAGGAGCGAGGTGCGCGTTGATGCCCTGGTGGACGAGTACGAAGTTGGCGGCGTCCTTATTCTCAGATGCCTGGCACTTGCTCGGATCATCGGCGAGCGTGAAGGTGCTCGCTGCCAAGGCGAAAGGGCAGACAGCTTCATAATTACGTTGGTGTCTCTTTTATACCGTCATATTAGAATTAACCCCTTCTAGAACTAATCATGGTGGGGGTTGCAGCCAGTACCGGTTTTATTGTCTCCCGACGACTAATTTTCAAACAACTGCAGGGCTTCAGCCGCCTTAGCAGAATCAGGTGTGGAGCACGCATTACTGCCTTCATGTCCGTGAGCGGTGGGTTGAACACGCTTGAGGAGGACAACGCTGTGATCGGCATAACGCGTAGAAAAGTGACATCGTAAGCCCGCATAAAAAGCGGGGCTACGGGCCAAAGGGTTTCGCCGCGCTGCCTGATGCGACAGCGCTGTTGAATTCCGCCGGCTTTCACTTTGGTCGGCCGGCGAGTCAGAGAAACAACAGTCAAAGTGGCGGTTAAATTAGTAGTCAATTGTCTACCGAACACTCAACTGGATACTCAATCCAGCCGGCAATTCGGCTATCAGTTCGTTCGTTAAATTAGCAGTCAAATTAATAGCTCCACACCGCTTGATGTTTCTATGATAAGCCAAGCGGGACTGCGAAGGAGACTCTGAGTGCACGGTCGTGCTTGCTCACTTCCCATTGATTTTTAGAGTACACTCGGATCCGAACAGACCGAAAGGGTATTGCTGAACAAACCTTTTTATCGTTTTGAACCAAGAGCAGGGATTACTCCTGGCTTTCTGGCTGTAGAGAATAAACTTGCATTCGCATGATACATGACACAGGGAGAACGGCATGATTGTAGACCAAAACTTTCATCGAGGTCTGCTGGAAAAGCGAAAGCCTGCGGTGTTTCCATATCATATTGCCACCCATATATCACAACCAATCGATGGGGTACATCCAGTAAAACGAGCCTTCATGTTTAGTTGTGCAGCGGGAGCATACCAGGTCATGAGCAGGGCTTCTCCCTTTCGGTCCGTTACTTAGAATATCCATCATGAATGAAGCAGAGTGGATGCCGGCGTAGAGTGCATTATGAACTAAGTCGTCGAGGCCCGAATGCTTGCCGCATCCACAACAAACAGAACGTTCTTGTGCCATGATGTTACCTCGAATGACGAGCTCAGAGACTATTATCAATGAGTTAATGCCCACTCTCTTGTGATTTCTATCTCACCATCGACGCTGAGCATATCAGCTATATGTGCTCGCTCGGTATTCGTAAGGATCCAGCGATATCCTATCCCGTCAGGATTTTTGACTAGCTCGGACGGGGTGGGTTCGACCACTTCCATAGCGTGGGCAGGTAGGTGGGTGAAGCTCATTGAGTTCATTGTTTTCAGCGTATAGAGATATAGGATGCTGTTATGCGAGACGTTTGGGAGCAGGAGGGCAAAGTAGATGGATACTGGGCTGCTTGGAGTTCTTCAAATAAGAGCGGCGTGGCGACTCGGCTCCCTTTTAAGCCTGAGCAAGCTCCAAAAGGCGCCTGAGACCTGCACAAATGAGGGTGACCAACTGCAACGCAGACATACGACACAAGCGCTCGTCTCTTATCATGGCCAACTAGAGTCGCTTGTTGCCGTGATGCATCTGTGGCTTTCCAGATGTGATGCTAGATCGGCGGCATGGGCATAGCTGATTTGATACATCTGAGTAATAATTGATAATGGCTCATCCCGAAGTGTAGAATAATCGGTCGTGCTTGTGTTACCGATATTCTGAAAGCTTCAGTGAGTAAAATTGAACCTGGCGTGAGGGGAATTAAGGTATCCTAATTGTCCCTAGCAGCCACTGCATGCATTTGTAACGATCAAATTGAAGCGACCCTTTGTAGGCGCAGCCACCATGAGATCACTGGTGACTTAGCCATGTCAGGCCCAAAACACGAAAACAAAAGGCTTCAAATAGATTCAAGTGAACCGATGACAAGGCTCGTTCGTTTCCAGGATTCACAAAATGTACTGGAAATAAGAGAATCGTTAGGTTAGCCTCTATTGTCCCCTGCAGCCGACTAGCATTGATCTTAGCGCGGTGGGTCCTGCAGCCAAACCTTCGACCAGCCTTGAACCCGTCATTCTTCAATCAATCAACGCGCTTCACTTCGGCATGTCGCACCTCACAAACCCGCTCGCGACGGCGGCGCAGCTGTATCAACACTCTTCCCATTCAGAGCTGCCACAGGACCTTCAGGAATTGGTCTTCATCTCCACGCAATGCCTCACCCAAGCTGCTGGGCAGCTCCTGCGCGTACCCCAATGCGTGACGGCGCAGGCAAATGTGGTTCTGGCACGGTACTGGCTCGTGGAATCTCCCGTGTCGCACGAGTTCAGCGTACGTTGTCACTGCCGTTCAGACGTTTCCCATCTCGTGAGAAAGCTAACGCGACAAGCAGGATGTATCCGCCGCTGCGATTTACTTGGTCGGCAAGCTGGGCCCGATGCCTCGATCACCCCGCGACGTCGCCAACGTCTACGCGTATCTCATGTCGCAAGACTCGGCATTCTTCCATAGCGGAGAGCTCCCCAAAGACGACCCCAAATCGTACTACCAGACCGAGGCAGACTACACAGCCTTTTCCCACCGGCTGCTGACCCTCGAGGCACGCATCCTTCAGGCCCTGTCCTTCAACACGCACGTGTCGCTACCGCATCCGCTCGCCGTCACCTACCTCCAGACGCTTGAGTTTCTGTCAAAACCCAAGCCCGAAGTGTCTTTGCGAACGATACAATACCTCAACACGGCTCTGCTCTCGCCGCAGATGCTGTACCTCACGCATCAGCCGCATGCCTTGGCCGTAGCGGCAATATACAATGCTGCGCGCGATCTAGGCGCGAAAATGCCCGCGTGCGAATGGTGGGAAGTTTTTGACGTCGACCGAGAGGAGCTTGGGTTCCTTGTGGTGGCCATGAGGAGCGTGGACGGGTGGTTGCGCCAACGCAGGGAGGATTTCCCATCGCTCAAGGAGGGGATGCTCACCCGCAAGGCGGTGTCAGGGGAAATGCGGAAAGAAAAATTGGAGAACGGAGGGAGGGAATTGGACGAAGAAGACAAAATTATGAAGATGATGGACAGCCGGTAGGCGAAATACCCCCAACGACGAAACGAACTTTCAAACAACGAGCACTGCAATCTCCGTTCACGTCGCTTTAATGAAGACTCGAGTTTCTCCGAGATGCTACGACATCCTACGCATCTTGGCGACCTTGTTGGTGACTAATTGTACTGAGGTTTGGATGCATGGTGCCCAGGCCGTGAGCGCGACAATCGCTAGCAGAATATAACATGTATTATCGCACCTTCCTACGACTAGGTACTCGTAACGTCACTGTTTCCACTTAACCTCGTTCACCCCCCTATGTGAAAGCTCCTGCTAATCTACTCATTGTACCCGGCAGTAAAATCACCTCTTTATGGGGGTCCAAATGGCGACTGAACCATTAATCAATCTCATCATAGCTGCCGTCCGGTTGCTGGCCCACGACTTGGCCGAAGTTCGGCTGCGGCTTGGTTGGCGTACGCTGAGGTGAAGCCTTCGGTGGCAATTCCACCGTTTCAACCACATCCCCTGTGGGGCCGTATGTCGGGTGCCTCATGGGTTTCTTCGACGGAACATATTTTTTCCCCCCGAATTTTTCCATCCAGTTGTCAGACGCTTTAGGCGCTTTGCCAGACGGTTTGCTAGGCCCAACGCCAGGTTGCGGCAAAGGCGAAGCAGCACCTAAGCTGAGAAGGGTAGAGGTAAAGATGATAACCGAAAGGCCGCGCATTGTAGTTGCGTATACTGCAGTAAATTGCGTAGAGGAAGAGTAGGTAATATGCGAGATGAGATAGATAGTGCAAAGATTCTACCGTATAGTAGGGAATAAAGATTCTAGTAGCTTATATAGATAAATTCTGACCTTGTAGCTTAGTGTAACGGGATAATTGTCCAAGGAAAATAATAATTGACTCTGTCTGGGCAGCGGCCATGGCGCCTCAACCTACATATGTACTATGATACCACTACCTGCCCGTGTGATTTTAATAGTGGCGACGAAGGAGTCTGCCTTGGCAGCGGCCACGGCACCATGTATTAGGTCAGTCACAAATTCACAATGATATGTATTCGAAAACGCGCCAGTGTAAACACACCAAGACTATCTACAGCTTTGGGTGGAGCTGGGACGTAATTACCGAATGCCCTACAATCACGCGGTAGGGACGTCAAGCTTAGCGCCTAGCGCAATCCGTACGATGGAGGGGGCGTTACTGTATAGTCCGACCCTTCGTACGCCTATGAATGCGTATTCACGATCTTGGCTATTTTAAATATTGTCTATGAACTGCTGGAAATCTCCCTTGACCAGGCGGTACGTGCGCGATGGAGTGGAGCCTCCGCCCTTTGTCTGCGCCGAGTCGTGGCGGACGAGCAACGAACGACCTTGGCGGGGGGCCAAGTGGTTCGTTTTCTAAGAGACCTGCACCACCAGTTCCCTTGGCTACTGCCGAACTTCTCTACTCGTCAAGTCTTCCATCTCCTGCTTAGCCCGCAGTATTGTTGCTGGGCCGCCACCGTTCTCGGCAGGGGGTTGATAAAAATTAACATTTTAAAGTATTGCTCCTGCCCTTGACTTGGCGTCAGATAGTTACTCCTGAGGTGATCTGTTACTGTAAGTGCTGTTTGATTTCCGACTTAAATAAATAGCCCCTAACTCTATATACACTTGAAATCTATTCCTTAAATGTTTACAGGTTCTACTATTCTATACATATGGACTTTTTCTCTATATTAGCTCCCAGCACTTATATTACCTTTGCCGTTTCGGCCGGCCTTCCCTATCTATATATAACTACTTATCGCAATATATAACACTATAATGCGTAGCCTTTTAATTATTCTTTTTACTTCGGCTCTTCTAAGCCTAGGTGCTGCTGCGCCTTTGCCGAAATTTTCTGAATTTCTACAAAAAATTTTCAAGCCGACTGCTAAAGTCTCGGCCTCGCCCCCTCAGCCCGTTCCCGAAGCTGCGGCCGCGCCCCTTCAGCCCACGCGCGGGGGTCTTTATAATAAGTTCCCAGCTCCGCCTCCGCCCCTTCAGCCCCAGCGCCCAGCGCCTGCCCCGCCCTTTCCGCCCAAGCGGCCAGCTGCGGCCATCGGGAAGGATACTCCTAAGGATACGGCATCGTCTGCCGCAAAAGTGCGAAATCCGATAGTGAAAATAAGTTTATTAATCCTTTTGCTAATTAGCGGAAATACAGGAGTTTGTCAAAAAATATAAGGAAAATGGAGCATTTGATAAATAATAGGAACCCACAGGTCCTGGGAAGGTTAGTGGATAAGTCGTATAACGTTAATGCCTAGTTTCGAGCTTATAGGCGCGTATCGTAGCTCTCGAGAGCGATTCTTCGAAAATTATATAGAGTTTTTAACTCTTTAGAGAATATTTAATTTCTTTGCCTAATTAACTCTTGGGTTTAAAGCCCTTAATTATATATTTATAAGTTAAATTCTGATTAAGGTTGCCGATATTATTATTTAGGCCCTGGTCTTCCCCTACTTCTTTCCTTTTTTTCACTACCGAATCTGCACATCAAACGAACGGCTCTACTTGTTCACATATACCGGCGTAGTCGTATAGTCCTCATCCGCTGCGGGCTGCTTGTTCATCTCATCGATTGTACGCTGCTGTGGTTTGAGACCCCATTTCGTGAAAAACGGTGTGAGATTTTTCTGCGCGATTTGCGAGGCCTGCACTAAAAAGTAGTCCTTTCTATCGATCTCGTCGGCGATATCTGGTCGTCTTCGGGACCGCCAATGTAGCCGGTGGTAAAAGCAATCGCCGAATACAACACGGAGCTGTTCATACATGACCAGTTTTACGAAGTGCATATCTGCGGGCAAGCGAACAAAGTCCTTGTATTTGTCGTCCAACTTAAGATAGTCCTGGGCATCTTCCCAGTCCTTGGCGCTGGCATGACCGGTATTTTCATAGGGAAGAGATGTAGTACGGCGACGAGCAGCGAGGGCGTAGATGTTGACCGTGTCCTCTTCCTCTGAGAACCAGGTCCACGTGCGCGTGTGTTGGCGGTGATGGCCCAGTTCGTGCCAGATCATCCACGACGTGTGAACGCTGGGCTGATCCCAGATCTCTGGTTTGTTGTCGTCCGTTGCTGGAATCGCAGCCCGAAAGTGGTACGAGTTCGGGTTTTGGTCTGTCTTTGACTCAACGACAAACGGCCGCAGGGGACTTGGCCAGTCTGTGTGGTCCGCCTGCTCATATGCCATGCCGCTGATCTTGTCTTGCGCTACAACGATGGCGCCATATGTGTTCAGCAATGCTTGTTGATCCTGGCCCTTGTCGGCGTACATCTTCGCACTTGAGGCTAGCCCCGTGACAATAATTCGTTCTCCATATAATTCGGCGAACGGGACTTTTGTTTCATTTAACATTGCTTGCCATTGGTCGTTGGTTGTGACTCCATAATGGAAAAATGGAATTGGCTGGGCGCATCCTACGTCCGCATCCTCCAACGTGATGTTGACGGATGGCAGACTCTGATAAATTTCATGGGTGTATTTGATGTACATCAACCCGCCGCCGAGTGAAGACTTCACTGTGTTGACCCCGTTGATAAGCGGTAACGATTCCAGTTTGTTTGGCATATTGACCTCTAGGTACTCAGGATGTACCAGGTCCGGAGTCCCAACTAAGATTTCTGGATATGGGCCAAGCTCAGTAGCTCCCCGAACCGTGAAGACAACGGGGCAGTTAGGGTTCAAGTAGAAACCAATCGGCCGGAAGTCTGCCCAGTAAAACTGCTGCTTCGTCCGGTAGAATTCATCCTCCTTTCGTGGGAGAGCTTTCGTGATGAATGTGCGTGGCTGAGAGAACTTGGCTGTATCTGTTTGCTGATATATGAGACCGAGGGCTTTCCATTTGTAGGTGAACTGCTTGCAGTCAGATAACCTGAGCTGTCCCGACTTTTCATCTTTAACGTAGGATTTTATCGTTAGCGGGAGAGTTATATTTGTGTTTTTACGAAAGTCCACAGCCTTAAGTTTTAGCTGCGATGACTGATTCTGTCCAACATTGACGTCGGTATTAAATTCGCACATGATCTTTTCGGCGCCCTTGTCCATGGTGCCATTGCAGTCTCCATCAATATCTGTGACCTCAAGGCCGAAATTACGCAAGGGTGGCGATTCGATGACGACTTTGCTTGCGTTGAGAGGACCCAAATTCGTTATGTAAGGCTTGATTGTCGCCTCCAAGGCTTCCCAAAAAATGAGGCTCTCCTGTCCGCTTTCAAATTCAAGAGTGGCCTCGTTTCGGGGGAGGAAGGTATTCCACGTTTGGTATAGGGTCTTGAAACCTGCCCGCCGGTCACCGACATAGGACGTAGCAGTTAATGGCAACGAGAGCCAGTCATTGATAGGGTAGTCAGCCCTGAGTGCGAAGCGCATGTCAACGGAGCGGGCTTCTTGATGCGTAACGTTGTACCAGTAACATAAGAATTTTGTGTCGCCAGGATTCATAAAGGGACATGCGTCCTTTGGGGCAGCGATTATCGTAAGCCCCTCAGGCAGGGTCGATTCCACCGAGATGTTGGCAGAAATAGCCGGACCCTTTTGATTGATTATGATTTTGACGTCCTTCTCGTGCCCAGGCCAAATTGACGGAGTGCCGTTAAGCTGAATCTGGAGAGACGCAAGAGGGCCAAGTCCATAATTCCACTCATAAGTAACGTTCGCTTGATCGGATACTTTTTCACCAATATAGGACGTTAGCTGCATAGTTGCTGCGAGGGGCAAACCCTCGGGCACATCTTGCTCCATCTGCAACGTGATTTTTGAAAATCCCTCATCGACAGGGCCCGGCGATACCTGGCGCCACTCGCAAAATATCTTGGAGTTACCCACGTCAGTAGAGGGACAATTGATGGCGTATAATTCCTTGACCGTGACGCCACGCGGCAGCTGCATTTCCAGGACGACTCTATCAGCCGTTGCTGGGCCGCAATTGTTGTAACGTGGCCAGATCGGTTGCACCTCTCCTGGCCAAAAGTCGGGCTTGTCTTGGCGCAGCTGTAGCCACATCCTCGCTGTTTGCGATGCCACGACAGGAAGGTTCGCTTGCGCTGCAGTGGCCGTAGCGCAAGGAACTGTGTCGACTCCATTCGCTCCGGCCGCGCCTACATGTAGGCAAGCCGAGATACCCACGAGACCCAGAGGTTGCCATATGCCTCGCATTGGGGCAGATTGTGAGAAAGAGAATGGTGAAAGCAGTCGTTCCGAATTCTCGTGACGGAAAAATAAACCAGACGAACTGGGAGAAGCTGCCAATGATGTGGTTTAAGACAGACGATCTACCTGGGCATGGCCATTGATAGGTGTATATACCCATTTCGTATTCCACGGCTGCACTGTACGTTTCAGACGATTGCGGGGCACAGTGACTTTCGAGCAATGATCTGCGTAACGACGCATATTGCAATTGCCAGCGGTAGCGTCATATACACTGTCCTATCATGCTATGATACGAAGATGTCGGCATTCCTGTGGAGCGTAAGTATCGCAAGCGCGAAAATTACACGCACGAGTCTGCGGCATGCCATTGTGGTGACGTACTTGAAATTAAAGCTCTGCTTTGAACGTTTGGATCATGACATGCCTTCGTGGCATGCTCGAGCCAGGGTATGGCCCAGCACGCAATGTGTCGTCATGCGGGACGTAGGCGTACGAGAACAGAAGATTGTGGAAGAGAGCTTGAATGCGATGACGTTGCTTCAAGAAAAAGAACGGGGAGAATAAATATACATCATATTGAATGACGCCATCTCAAGCATGCGGGATTGAGTGCGCGAGTAGCAATGGAAACGATGCGATCATGGCTTTTGAACGCACTACCGCATTTGAAAGTATCTTAGTGCTTGTCGAGCAGAAAGAACCAAGGATAAGTGCGTTGATGGCTGAGCCTGTCAAAAATGTATTGGATAGACCGACGACTGGTGCAAGGGAACAAGGATCGGGCCGTTTCAGAGACTATGGCCAAACTACTGTATACTATATGCAGTCGGGCCTCGCTTTCAGGGGCTTCCGAAGCCACACAAAGTTTATACCGGCTTTCTAACAGGTTGACGGCTGCGACAAGCGGCGTTCCCAGTCCCGGAACTCGTATTTTACAACGAGCTCGCTGCTTTCTTCTTGTATAAGTCAGTTAAATCGGATCTTTTGTCGCGAGGCACGCTTGCCGCACCCACAAAAAAAGACAAGTTGACAGGGCGAGTTAGGATCTTAACGTTTATATGACGATACCACGAGCAACATGAACATTAGCCACAGTTCGGCCCAGCACTGTGGGGCACCCTGCCATGATTGCGGCGCCAGGACAAAACTCGGCATCCAAAAGCTCAAGGTCAAGCTGCTACAACATAACGACACCTCAGATTCGGCTTGTACTCACAAGTTACAAAAGAGAAACTCGACAAGGCGCTCGATTGTCCACGGCTCGCAGCAGCCGAGGGGCCATGATTCATGAAAAGCTCACTCGCGTAGATGCTCTCCTTGTACTCCGTACGTCCGGGAGACCTTTGCGACATCAGCATGCATACAGTATTGGCATCACTGCCTCGAGAAGCCTGAGCTCGGTCGGCCATCCATCGACTCCTGTTGTAAAGCGCACGGGGGCCCATCTAATGATAGGGGCCAAGACCTCCCCGTTATACATGTACCCACGGCTTGTCAAAAGCCCAGATGCTCATACCAATTTCCCTGCCGTCTGACGGCAGAACTTGGTCATCAACACAACAGAGCGGGGCCAGTACAAGTAGCCGTACCTGGGCCTCGGCGGAGGCTCTCGGGTCGGCCGGCATTCCCACCCTGGACGGGCCGGGCTGGGGCCGCCGACTGCCGTCGACTCCCGCGTCCCGCCTCGGCAAGCCACACGGCCGATGCCGCGCGACATGTCCCGTCGCAGCCAGGAAAGCCGTTGCGCCAGTAATAGCAGGTTTCGGAAGACGCTATAGAGGATCTGCCCAATGCGTATGCGCTGCTATCAATTTTTACGTATCGCTTGATGTTTGCATTCCTCTTCCGGTTGCTTAGCGAGACAAGTTTGCTCCCTCCCGACTCCCGGGCTTGGCTGTCTGGGCGCGGAAACTCTTGCCGCCAACGCCGTGAATTCCCATCACGGCGACCTTTGCGCCCATTTTTATCGGGTGGACTTCTTCAACCTCTCCTGCTCATCTTCAACACCATCGCTCATCGCTGGCCCCATGTCTTCGCCTATGCGAGCGCTGCTACATTCCGAGTTGGAGCCCTCCTGTCATTCATTCCTTGGCCCGATACCCGGCCGCGGCTCTTCAATATCGTCTTTATTGTGATAATTGCTCATAGAGAAGCCTCCCCTTTCAGCTCCAAAATGGACGCTCGTCGGATAGGGAGCTTCGTGACGAGCAGAGTTCTCGGCATCGACGTAAACGAACGCTACGCGAGAGTCCCCCGAGACCTCGACAGCCGAGCCCGCGATGTGCTCGACGGTGCCGATGTCTACTTCGAAGAAGAACCCTCGGTCGCCGAATGGTTCAAGGGCTTAGTGCCGACCCGCGCGGGAGCCGCTCGCTACGTCAAGGCATTGTTTCCTTCGGCATCATGGATTCAGCGGTATAACGTCCGGTGGCTAGCTGGTGACCTGATGGCCGGTATGCTCGCACGCTGCAGCACCTTGTGTGGAGCTTCGAGGGATGAGGCTGCTGATCGAAATTGCAGGTGTTACTATTGGACTGGTCGTTGTTCCTCAGGCATTGGCATACGCCTCCCTCGCCCACTTGCCGCCGGCCTACGGCTTGTACACATCCTTCACCGGTGCCATCCTCTACTGGCTCTTTGGAACCTCCAAAGACATTGTGATCGGGGTATGTGAGATTTTATGGGCTGCTTCAAATGAACTGGCAGCTTGGAGCTAATGCAGATATAGACAACAGCAGTGGGCTCCCTCCTCGTGGGTCAAGTCGTCTCTCAAGTAGCAGATGCTGCTCCAGGTCAGTACCGGCCAGAGGATACCGCCCACGCCTTGAGCTTGCTATCAGGTGGCGTGCTGCTCTTTTTCGGGTTGCTACGGCTGGGGTGGATCATTGAACTCATTCCTTACGTTCCCATATCCGCGTTTGTCACGTCAGCTGGCATCACCATCATGTCGACGCAGGTCCCAACTGCATTAGGTATTCCAAACGTCAACACGCGGGAGGCTCCGTACCGGGTGATCCTCAACACGCTACAAGGTTTGCCCAATATCCATTTGGACGCGGCGATTGGGCTTTCTTCCATTGTTCTGCTCTTTGCGATTCAAAATTTCTGTTCGATGATGGAAAGACGACAACCGGACCATAAACGTGTCTGGGCATTTCTCTCTTCTCTGCGACTAGCCTTCACTATGCTGCTCTTTACCCTTATCAGCTTTCTCGTTCATCGAGGAACACAGATGGAAGATAGCAAGTTTCGAATCGTGGGACCCATTGAGCAAGGTACTTAGCACTCTTGTCCGATAGCCACTCTCTCTCGATTCGTGGTTAACACGCAACTCAGGTTTCAAGCAGGCCAGTCTGCCGCATCCCAACACCGAACTCGTCAAACTCGTTTTGCCTCAGCTGCCCGCCGTTGCCATCATTTTGGTTATTGAGCATATAGCCATATCAAAGGCTATGGGTAGGTTGTATAACTATACCGTCAACCCATCACAGGAGATTGTGGCACTGGGAGCGGCCAATATGCTCAGTCCTTTCGTTGGTGGCTACGTCTGCACCGGTTCTTTCGGCGCATCTGCCGTCCTCACTAAATCTGGGGTCAGAACCCCGTTGGCAGGAATTTTTAGCGCACTGGTGCTCATCCTGGCGCTGTACGCCTTGACGGGTGTTTTCTACTACATCCCAAATGCTGCCTTAGCTGGCTTGATCATACACGCAGTCTGCAATTTGCTGACTCCCCCGAAGCATCTTTACAAGTACTGGCAACTGTCGCCCGTCGAGCTCCTGATATGGATTGTTGGTGTCACTTTAGCCATTTTCATCTCTCTTGAAGCATCCATCTACGCTGGCGTCATCATGTCCGCTATGATATTGCTTTTTCGCATCGCCAGAACAAGAGGCAAGTTTCTGGGACTCGTCCGGGTCGAGCGTGCTATGGGTGAAAAGGATTGCGGGACAGAGACCAAGAGCACGTCGCGCGACGTGTTCTTGCCACTCGATCGAAAGGATGCATCAAATCCTGAAATCAAGATCAATTCTCCTTATCCTGGCGTCTTCGTGTATCGCCTGAGCGAGGGATATAATTACACTAACCAGGCCTTCCATATGGACACGCTGGCCAAATATATCAAGGAAAATACGAAGCAAATGTCGGAGGATCATTTCGAGAAGGAGTCTGATCGTTTATGGAACGATCCAGGTCCCAGAGTGTACAAATGCGGATCGCAAGCACTACTGCCCTACCTTCGTGCCATAATATTGGATTTTGCCGCGGTCAACAGCGTTGATGTTACATCAGTGCAAGGCTTGATTGACTTGAGAAATTCTTTCGACCGCTACTCGTCGCCAGACACGGTGGAGTGGCATTTTGCCAGCGTCCACAACCGTTGGACGCGTCGTGCGCTCGCCGCAGCGGGTTTTGGATACCCAACTTCGGAGAATCCAGAAGCGGTTCGCAACTGGACTCCGATCTACAGCATTGCTGCTACGCTCATCGGGCATGATGGAACCACCGCAGGTGACAGCCAACGCGGTGCTGAGACGGATGCGGATGAGGAGAGGACCATGGGGTCTAGCACACCAGTGTCGGCGCACTTGACGGACTCGAAGTCAAGCATTCAGACAGTCGAGCTGTATGGAAGCCAGTCGAGCAGGAAAATGGCAACCGTCTGCGGCGTCGATAGACCTTTCTTTCATATCGACCTGCAGGATGCAGTGGACTCTGCAGTTCGGGATGCAAGGAGAAAGGATGCCAATTCCACACGAGGCGGCTCGGTGGTGACATGACGGCACGATTTCACAAGACGGCGTTTGGGTGATTGGCTTGGCTGCTGAGAGCGTGCATGGGGGGATGTTGGAACGAAACTGTCATGACAAGCAATACCAAAAGGGCTCATAGCGTAAGATAGAGAGGCTGCAAGTGGCTCGAGCGCTTTGAGTACTTACCATTCATAGTGAGAAAAATGAGGCCAAACAAGAAACATCACTCTATCATTCTTCCTATTGGTCCCAATATCGAAAGGACTGGCCAGCCGTGCGTACAATTTCTCTTGTGGTGCATCAATCGAACTCAGATGTACAAGGTTGCAAAGCTACACTAAGTAGCAGCAGATCCGACGATTCTCTGGAATTCTCCCTCAATATGATCCCAAACTTTATCCACCATGCCCTCGCGTCTGTAATTCTCCAGGAGATCGATCACTTGGCTCGGCACACATTCTCCATCAACTTGAAGTGCATACACGCCACCCCCAATGCTTCCATCAACGCCTCTGGCGACTTCAAGCCCATTTTCCAGAGGCAAACCTTCGGCGCCAGCTGGCTGCCGCGGCGGATACATGCCAGACGTGCACAGATAGGCATGCCTTTCGCCACACTCGTCGTAGGGTATCCACTTGTTGCGCATGGAAAACTTGAAAAACACCCTCAGCGCCTGCATCATGAGTCCCGTCTCGGCCCTGATCAGGCTTGTGTTGACGGCGCCGGGGAAGTTGTGGATGAAGGAAACCTCGGGCGCCGAGCGAGCGAGCGCCTCGAGCGAGAGTGTCATGACCGTGGCTAGATGGCCGCGGCCAGCTCTCATAGAAATCTTGCGCCCGGCAATATCGTCGGCGTAAATGCGGCCTTCTTTGCCGGCAGCCATCACGGAGACGACGCGGCGTAGGGATGATGCTTGTCGCAATAGAGGAGACAGGTTGACGGCCAGGCGCATGCGTGAGTAGAGGGTCAGCGCCGTGATGTAAGGCAGCCCCTCGGATGTATCTGAGGATGAGGCCGAATGTCAGTGACCCCAAGGCACCCAGAAGAATTCCTCATTGCAGACTTTCCGGAAGACTCACCCTGACCGAATTTCAAGGTCCCCTGGCTCATGAAGAGCACATTCACTGCACTTTCTTCCTCCTGAATGCGCTCACATACCTCGTCGACATTTTTCAGGAGGCTCATATCCTTCTTGATGAAGATGAATTGACCCTTGGGATTCAGTTCCGTGAGTTCGCCCTCTAATCGGTCACCAGCTTCCTGAGATCGACCTATGAAGTATATTTTGGGCTGCGCAGCGTGCTTTGTAAAGGACTTGAGAGCCAGCTCGCCGATGCCGGCCGTAGCGCCGGCAAAGACGGCCACAAGGCCGGCCGGTAGAGACGTGGCCATCTTGGCGTTGGATGCTTCGACTTGGGAAAGGAGTACCATCTCTGCAGCAGGGGCGATTATGGTTAGAGAGACAGCTGCTGTTGAGAAATGGCGAAGAGGCCGTTTGTTTATGTGATGTAGCGAAGTCGCAAATATCCACCGTGGCGCGGCAAATCGTTCTTATACACAAACAATGCTCACCTGGCACTGCTGCTTTCCTTCCGGACTCGCATTCGGTTAGAATCCCGAGGCCGAGTATGCGTACAATGAATGTCGTTCAGTCAGCCGCCTCCGATACGATGAACGGGTAGCGTGCCGGAATGCCGGGTGCTAGTGAAAGTGGTGACGACACTGCACACTCCAACCACGAAGTCTGAAGGGATGAGACAGCCAATCAAAACAATGGAGTTCGACGACTGGGGAAGATGCACAGACTCGACAAAGATTCAATGGCTGCATAGACGGGCTAATCTTGTCATCAAATGCGACAGAAGTAGTAGCCGCACTATCCATTTTGCGCTTCTCATATCTCATTCTGTCATGACCAGCATACATTTATGTGCGTATCGTCTGTAGTTCGTGCTCTGCTTTGTTGTCCCACCGCGGCCTCTGCCCAGCCGAGCTGTGCCACTTCTGGTTCCAGGTCCGCGTGACAACTATACCGCCATCGACCAGGCTCGTGTCGCTCGCTGTATCGCGCATGGGCCAATCCGGATTGACCTCTTGAGAGTGCAAGCTGGCGGCTTGTTCGCGAGACTTTGGCGGGAGAGGGTAGCCGGCGGGATTTTTGTTCGAACCGTCTTCGTACTGGGCGCGTGATGCTGTGACACGACCGCGAATGAAGATAGCGAACGAGGGGAGGCATCCGACGATGATCGCTAAGGAGTTGTGACTGGTAAGCATACCTTCTTTCCGGCTTGAAAATGAATAATACAAGGAAATCATTGTGGGCACGTACCGACTGCTCCCTCTATACCAGCCCACTATAATGTCAAAGTTAGCCCCGTTCGGATCTACATCGCCATCTCTCCCAACGGATAACAGGTTGGATGAACAGCTACTCAATCACCTGAAACTGTCACGAGTGTCAAGTAAATGCGCACGTACCAGCATGAGCCACGTCGTGCTGACTTGGCCTGAGCTTGAGCTCGATTCCAGAGTGACACTTCGAATAATAGCGGTAATCATGGTGAGGATACCAACAGCGAAGACGACACCGATACTGATTTTCTCCACAAGGGAGATCCTCAAGTTCCACAGAACGCGAATGGGAACGGCCATGACTACTGCAGTTAGTCAAGCCCCGGCGGATCAGAACGACGGGTGAATTACTTAAAAGATCGGTTGCCAGGTCTGCTCCAAGGCTGAACCACAGACTGATCTCCTTGGCACGTGCATCTCGATCCAACATGCACTCGCGGGGCGTGAACCAGGCGTGCATAGAGGAGCAGCTGGTGAAGTTGCTGATGCAGCATCCAATGAAGGTCAAGATTGAGAACACGAGAACCGCCCACCAAATCTTGTTGTAGAGGGGCAGACCGGCCGTGAGTCTCTTGAACATGAATAGCAAACTCCATTTGACCGCCCACAGCGTGAGCCAGAAGAAGAATTGGACGACGAAGAACTCCTTAAGCATCACCACCAGATCATCGTTCAAGCTGGCGTATGGTTGCATGCGACCCGCCGTAATGTCCGTAATGTTGAAAAAGGTCGGGATCGTCGCTAGATAGAGCGCACACGTAATGGCAAAGGACACTAGGGCGACATAGATGAAGATGTCCTCCATCTCGAGCGGAAATCGACGCCTCTTGAACCAGCGCGCGCCGGTGCGCATGGCCACGAAGAGGCTGGCGACGCAGAGACTGGCGACGAGACCCGTCTGAGGGCGTTTAGCACAATGTCATCTGTGGGAAGTGCTTGGGTGAGGGGTTTTTACCTGATCCGCGCCTTTGGAGACATCTTGCGACACCATCTTCCACGTTGTGGAAGCACCACACGCAAAACCTGGACTCCCTGAGGATCTGAGCAGCTGCCAGTCGGAGGTGACAACTGGATGAGTCGGAAGTTGGACGGCGGAAACTGCATCACTCTCCAGGGCGCCAATATAAGACGGACTTCATGGCGCAAATTTCGACGCCTCCGGGGCGCCGGGGTCAAGAGCATGAATGATTAGACGGGCTTCCATTCCGGGCAACGCTGAAGCTGCTCGTACAAAATGGCCGCAACGTCTTTGGAGCTAGAGCACTGCCCCAGCAGGAGTTTGTATGAAGATCCTGGCCTAGCGCGGTCAGCTCTCCTCGCACCAGTCGTGTCCTGACTGCGCCGCCGGCTGTCGCGGACTCGGTCTCCCTACTCGCATGTGTCGCGAAAAGTCCGCCGGCGAAAGAGATGGGGACGGACCTGGTCAACCAGCCAAGCGAGTCCTTGGCAGGACAAACGCTAGAGCCAGGCACGGCCTAGGGAGCTGGGACGATGGAGCTGGCGGCCAGGGCCGTCGCTTAGCCCCCGTCCCGGCCCCGGCTGGCCCCGGCGACCCAAGCCAAGCCGGGAAGTCTGTCCGCTGTCAATTCCCTCAAGCTGCCAGGCGCGGCGGAGAAGAGACGGCGCCGGCGGACATGGGCGGCAAGCCACGTCCGCCGGTGGTCTCTGATAAAGCGCCCGTCTTACTGTGCCACCCAGTGACTACAGTACAGCACTGCATCCTTCGCGCTGTCCTGGCCAGCCGCTTCTTCTTCTTCAGCTTGCCCTGAAACGACCCTCAGCATGCGCCTCCTGAGTCTTGCTGTGCTGCTCCTGCAGCTGGGCGTCGCTCGCGCCACCTACACTTTGAGCGAGGTCGAAGCCCAGATCTCGTCGTATCGCGAGCAGAATGCCACGCTGGCCGCGCGATCAGCTCCGTCCTTTGGCTGCGAGCTCGCCGTACGAATTCTCTCCCTTCATATGGCCAAGAATACTACATGCTAATTTGTAACACCAGTGCGGGTTTCTGACCTTCACCCTGCCGCAGCGGCTGTCGTGCCCCGACAGCCCGACCTACGAGTTCGAGGAGTCGCGTTACTGGTCGCAGCAGCAGGCGCTCACCAGGCCTGCGTGCCGCTTCTCTCCAGACTCGGCTGAGGAGGTGTCCCTCGCCGTGCTGACCTCGCGCGTCACCCAGTGCAAGTTTGCCGTCAAGAGCGGCGGCCATGCGGCCTTCTCTGGCGCTTCCAACATCGAGGACGGCCTGACCATCGATCTGATTAACCTGAACAAGATTGAAGTCTCGGATGATAAGAAGCAGACTTCTATAGGCGCCGGCAACGTCTGGTACGATGTGTACACTCACCTCCAGCCCATGGGCCTGACAGTCGTCGGTGGGAGGGTATCCGCCATCGGTGTGGGCGGACTGACGCTGGGCGGAGGCATGTCGTTCTTTTCCGGACGGTATGGATGGGCTTGCGACAACGTCAATGCATATGAGGTGAGCAGACATTTACTACCTTTCCTCGTTGGGATGTCAAGAAACTGACGCCTGACCAGGTCGTGTTTGCGGACGGTTCGATCCACACCGTCAGCTACAACTCGCGATACTCCGACCTATACTGGGCGCTTCGCGGTGGAGGAAACAACTTTGGCATCGTAACGCGCTTCGATCTCGCAACGTACCCGCAGGGCGATCTTTGGGCGGGCGCGCAGACTTTCATCTACAACAATGCGACGGCGGCTGCCATCAACAACGCCTTCTACCACCTCGCCATCAACTCTCCTTCAGACCCGTACGCGCAGGTCATCACCGCATACGCGTATGCTCAGCAGGTGGGCATGTATGTCATCGCTTCGGACCTTCAGTATGGAAAGCCAGTCGCCAATCCTCCCATCTTGAAAAATTTCACTTCGATACCCGGCGCCGTGGCCAACACGCTTCGCACCACCGATCTCGCCAATTTGACCGTCGAGTTCAACAATACCAATCCTGGCGGCTTCCGGTATGATTTCCCCCCTTGGGAGACGCAACTTTTGACGGTCATGGCTGACTTGAGAACTGCAGGCAAACGTACTGGACCTTCACGGTTGGCAACAGCGCCTCCTTGATGTCCAACATCGTGGCAATCTACATGGATGAGGTAGAGCCTATCAAGGGCGCAAAGGGCATTGTCCCCTCTGCCGTCTTCCAGCCCATCACCACCGACATGACGGCGCACTTCTCCAAGAACGGCGGCAACCCGCTTGGGCTAGCTGGCCAGGGTCCTCTGAACCGTATGTGCTCCTTTCTCTAGGCATCCCTTTTCCGTTGCTCATATTTCAATAGTGGTGAACATTGACATCTCTTGGTCTGATGCTGCTGACGACGCGCGAGTCATTGCCGCCGCGCAGAACATTGTCAACCGCTCCATCGCCGCTGCCAAGGCTCAGGGCCTGGCGAACCAGTTTTTGTACCAGAATTACGCTTCTCAGAAGCAGGATGTCTTTGCCAGCTACGGTAAAGCGAATCTGGCGAAGCTGAGGTCCATTAGTGCCAAGTACGATCCTACCAAGGTGTGGCAGAAGCTGCAACCGGGATACTTCAAGCTCGGATAGAGATACATGAGGTGGCGGTAACGCATGTATTAATAGAAGTAATATTAGAGGTAAATATTATCGCTTTAAAAGCCATGAAACGGCTACTTCTTTCACCAAGCCTCGGACAACTGATAAGTACGTGTGGTTGGATGCAGTGAGATCAAATCACATTGTGTCGTAGGAGCGCCGCCGGGGCCACAGGCAGTAGAAGTCACTGTCTCCATCCAGCAACTGAGCAGTATCTCCATTACTCGATATTCACATACTACATCTACCTCAAAAGGACACTTCAGAGGGTTTTTCAGAGTTGTAGACTTGGTGTTTAAGCTCAGTGTTGCAACGCTGACTAAGTGCTGGAGTGGCAGCGTGAGGACGCCATTGGTGAGGCATCTCCAATCCACACAGTAAAGCTGGCCCAGTATCGTCATAGCGGCTGCTGCTAGTCCACCCCAGATCAACCTACCTCACTCGTCATCCCAACGACTCCAAATCCATCGATTCTTACTCTCATTCTGCCACTTCTCCTTGCCACCATCCCGTCAATCAAATCATCGCCGCCGGACGCCTAGTATAAGAGACCTACAGCTTGCCGCTTCCGCTTCCGCTCCCGCCTGTCCCTTGCAGCTTAGCGGTGCTGCAATGCAAGTATACGCAGTAGAGACACGCCGCAGCCGCTCCATCCATCTCGGAACAAAACATGGCGCCGTCCATTTCACCAATCGATAAGCTGCCAAACGAGGTATTTGGTATACGAGTCAGTGAGCGTGAACCGAGACACCGATGCTGACGATGATGAGTAGATTTTGGCCAGCGCACTGGAAGCCCTGTCCGCCAAGGAGCTCATCATCAGCACATCTATCAGTCGCCACTTTTACTCGGTAGCCGTGCGCGTCCTCTACCGGCGATTGATTGATACAGCGTCGCTGCCAGACAATGAGTTGATCCTAGAGTGCTACCATCCTAGCGCCAAGATCTCGACGCCGTACCTGTGCTGCCGATATCTTGGGACCAAAGTGGCTGGCCGGGGTGCTGTTGATGAGCGATCTCCTACTCTGGGCGACTTGCCGAAGCTTTACTCATCATTTAAGCCTGTCGTGACCACGGAAAACCGGCGGCGGCCGTTCAGGCAAGCGTGGCCGCAGGCGGCCATCTCAAGGCGAGAGGGTTCTCACGAGGATGAGGTCGCCCTGCAAGAGGTCTTTCTCGATGAGGGGGAGCTCTTCACTCAGCTATGCGCCGTCACGAATGTCGTCAAGGAGAGCTCGCGGCCGGGCTTCTACCTGAGCCACATCAACACGTGCGACGGCGTCATCCGTGTCTGGAGAGAGTGGCTTGCGGACTTGGCCAGCGCATCAACCGTCCGAGACGACGAGCCGCAATCATCGGCGGTAGATCTCAACAGGTTTCTATGGGTTGACCCGGCTAAGAACGTCGGGCTGCGGTTCCTCGTCAGAGTGAGTCCGTCGGAGAGGATGCCGCTGATCTGCGGGCCGGGCGACGACGCACCGGTGTCGTACTCGCTGATCTACGAAGGTACGTGGCAAGCATCACTTCTCCGGTGCAGACGCACCAAGACTGACCCGCCAACAGAACTACTGGTGCGGACAAGCATGTTGCTGTTCGCAGTGGAGGCATCTGCGGTGCAGGAAGTCGCCCGGTCCAGCAAGGCAGTTGTCATTTCGCAATACGATGGCTCTCTGCTCTGAACGCATGCAGTGTGATACAGGGCTGGCTCACCGGAGCTGCAGCTACCTCCTTGCGTCTGGCATCACGGCATAATGCAAATGCCCGGCAATATCCGGCGGCACGAGCGAGGACTTCCCGTAAAAGTGGGCAGCGGTTCGGGAAGGATCAACAAGTTTGGATTCGAAACCGACGGTTCGGCGCTCGCCACATGGTTTGACCATGTTTTGCCCTCATGGTACTCATCAGTCCACTGCCCAGGTTGACGGGCTCGATTTCTCTTCAGCAATGAAGCCAGACTAAGTTACGATGGCAGCCATTTGGTCAGCTGCAAATTTGGCTCGTCAGTCACCACAGCCGTCTAAGCGCACAGCCGCCAGGGACCATGTCGTACAACAAGCGGCGAGAAGCCAGTGAGGCTGGTGAGCGGGGGCATTGCAGACATATCGTACCAGGAAGGCCTCAGGGCTCAATTACGGGGATGCCGCCCAGGACTGGATGATGTGTAAGCGGAATTGATGAAATCGATGATCTGGGGGAACGGTGCAACCTGTTCGCATGCTGCTGCGGTTGCCGTTTCACATTTGATCGACCGCGGATGCGGCGCACCCGAGCCTCAAGCCCTACAGCCGCAGTCGCGGAGGCAGCCGGGGGAGGCACACAAAACGACGATAGAATTTGGAAGCCCTAGTCTGATTTCCAGAGGACACGCACGGTGGGCGGTTTGCGTACCGACGACTGCTGCGTTGGTGTTGGCGACGGTGTTTCCAGGCGTCACAGAGCCAGGACAGTTTTCTCCCCACCTCCGCGGAGATGGAAAGAGGTCGCGTCGCCAGCGGCAGATGCCTCGCCCAATGCCCAATTTTATCCTCGCATTTCTTTTCTCGATGCTCGCGCAGCACTAGAGTTTCCAAAGGGAGAAGCGGACCATCCATGCAGAGGCACGTAGGTGACGAGCACCCGTCGCAAAGGGGGACGAGCTGGCACGAGGGGCTTGGCCCTTGCAAAGCAAAATGCGGCAGAGTGCTTGCATCGCCGGGCTTGTCTCGCTGGTGCCAGCGCAGACGGGGAGGACGTCATGGCGTTTCGCTGCCCCTTGCGTCGGAGCCGATCTCCCACTTGTTCGTCGTCCCCCTCCGCGCAGCCTCCACCCCTCCATCTCGACGACGTCCAACCTCGTTTCGGTCTCGACAACGACCCCCCTCCGCACATCGGATAAGACAATGGGCATTTTCGCAGGAATGTCTCTACCTGCCCGCGTCTCGTCCGTGCGTTCCAGGGCGGGACCCGCGAAACCCCGCAGCGCAGCGGCATCCGTCAACCCGGTAGAGCTGGTTTTGCGCCGAAAGTGCGTTGCTCGCCCGAACTTAGCTTCAGACGAAGGTGGCTGCGTGGCTTCGGCTGCGGTCCGAATCCTGTCGTTTAGGGCCGTTGGGCCGCGAGTTGTGGCCTCGCCGACGACATGATCTGGCATGAGATCTGACGCTGCTACGTGGTGGCGGCGGTGTTGACGCGGGCGATCAGGAGGGCGTTGCATGATTGACCGGCATCATGGGCCTTGTTCGCGGAAACCAGTGGAGGGCGCAAGCCGGCGCCGGTTCCTGGCCGTCTGTCGACACCGCGCTTCTGTGTGTCTCCGACTTATGCGGCGCGGCTTTCGTTTCTGCTGCACAGCGTCTCTGCCTGTCTGTCTTTCTGCGCCCCAGCCCAACTTACCCGCCCACCACCACCGCGAAGCTGCAGCAGTTTTTCTTCTTCCCTTCAAGCCCTTTTTCTCCGCCTCACCTCCTGAATGCTGCACCGCTCGTGAACCTTTTTCTTGGCTTATCAGCCCCCGGCAGTCCGCTGGCTCGGGTCCTGTATGGTGTGTGAAAGGCTTCCTGCGTGTGGACGAGCTGGCCTCTCTCCTCGACGCCCTTCTTCGACATTCCCAGGTCTGGTCCTTTGGATCGAATTCACGCCATGAATTGGGACCTCAACAGACCCTTTACCGTCACGCGGCCAGCGCCGACCTATTCGCCAGAGCCAGGTCCAGATCTCTATGGCATGGGTGGCGCGACCGCGGCGGGCAGCATGTCATCACCGTCGCGGATGACGACCTCCACGAAAAGACTGTCATTTGGATCCTTCCAAAGCCACCAAAAGACCGTCAAGTACGGGAGAGGCAAATATGCGAACGTGGAGCTGGTGCCTCAGCCGAGCGATGATCCGGAAGATCCATTGGTGCGTTATGCTGCTGGGCGCTTGAGGACAAAAGCTTACCAGCATGACAGAATTGGTCGCGATGGCGAAAGGACGTGAATTTGCTATCTCTTTGCATGATGGTCGGTCTGGTCGGTGGCATGAAAACTGCATTCGTCACGACAGCCGGCGCCATGGCCATTCACTACAACCAGTCTTACACGGCCATTGCCGCCCTGACAGCAGTCCCCATCATGTTGGCCGCCATCACCGGCTTCGTCAGCTCTACAGCAGCCAAGTTTTGGGGGAAGAGGCCCATGTATCTCGCTTCGGCTGTGCTCCTCTTTATCGGCTGCGTCTGGAACACAACGGCAGGCAACAGCTACGGTTCCTGCATGGGCGCTCGCGTATTCCAGGGTCTCGGCTGGGGCGCCTTCGACACGCTGGTCATGGGCTCCATACAGGACACTTACTTTGTGAGTCCGACCTGTCCAAGCGAGACCTTTTCCCCTTCAGGCGCCCACTAACGAGGTTCTTGTGGAACAGGAGCACGAGCGAAACTTGCCCGTGTCCTTGTACAACGTCTTCACCATCGCCACGTTGTGGGGATCCCCTCTCCTCGGCGGCGTGGCTTCCACCCGAGCCGGGTCTTTTACCGAGCAGTTCCGCATCATCTGCGGCTTCTACGTTATTGCAGTGCCGTTGCTGGCACTCGGGGCACCCGAGACGGCATTTGACAGGTCCACGGCAGCCATTGCTCCATCCCCTGGTCCCGGCATGGGCGGCTCACCCCCGTGGCGCCCGTGGCGCCTCCGCCACCGTCTGAACAAGGAGACGGCCATTGAGTACGTCAAGAGCACAAGGCTGCTATCATTCCGAGGTCCTATTACGCTGCCCGCGGCCATGCAGGCTCCGCGTGCCCTCGCGGCGCCGACGACGTGCCTTCTCTTCGTTCTTACCCTGATCCCGCACGGCGCGCTATGGGGCCTCGTCACGTCGATTGCACTCTTCGCAACGCCTCTGCCCGTTGGCTTAGATCCTGGTAGGATTGGACCCCTCATGGTCGGCCCGTGGCTCTTCGCCACCTTTGTCGTCGGGGCGTTCTGCTTCTATAAAGGCTTCCACCAGAACTATGCCCGCCAGGTCAGCTATGGCATCATCGCCGCGGGGACGTTCCTCGTCCTCGTCGGGGCGCTGACCTTTGGGCTCGGCGTGAGCAGCTTCATGGCCCGCGACTCGTCCGGCTCGCACCCCTTCTCCATCCCCAAAGGCGCCGACAAGCTCAGCCTGCCGCTGCTGTCTTTCCAGCTCGGCACCCTCGCCGGCGGGCTGTACGTCCTCGACATCGCAACACGGCCCGTGCTCGCCCGCTCGGCGTCCTTTACGTCCTCGAGCATCGCCGTCGCGCAGCGCAGCATCGGCGACATGCACGTTGGCGTCGTTGTCCTGCGCAACCTCACCGCGGGCATCTTCATCATGGCCATGCCCAGCGCCGTCGCGCACGCGCCTGGTCTCAAGGCCGCTGTCATTGGCCTGAGCGTCACGCAGTTCATCATCGCCGTCGCCGCCGTCGCGCTGTGGTGGTTCCTCGATGAGGCCATCTGGCGTGCCGACGGCAAGGTCATGGGTCTCGTCGACCTGGGGTTGCTGAAGGAGTCTGCGAGCTTCTTCGACCACGACTGACATCCTTACACTACTCAAATGAAAGAAAATCCGTAAAATAAATAACAAAATCTTGGGGAAATGAAGAGCTACTCTTGTCCCGGCCTAAGCCCGGGCAAGAAAGGAAGGGCTGGTTTAGAAAAAATAAGGGGGTGACGTTTCTGAGCGAAACTACGCGATCACTGGCCATATGTGGCCTGCACACTCTTGTCCCCACGATACGACTATACGCCGTCATCTGTTGCAATGGAGAAATGTTGTCACGAATATGATGTTAGCATGCAACGCCAACACAGAAGGGTACGATGAACACGAAATGTAAAAGAGCATTTTGCAAAGGAATCGCTGTTTTTCTTCCTCCAGCGCCGCTCTAGTACCGCCGTGCATTGTGTATGTGTGAAATGAAGCCCTCCTTCTACCCACTCAGAGTATTTGCTCCCGTACTCGGGTCTCATGTCAAGCTCGTCGTTGGAGAACATGGGGTATAAAATTACAAGGTGTGCCGTGCCTGAAAGCTCGTCATCTCGGGTCCTCCATCGCCCTTCCTTCAAGGTCATGTGTTCGAGAAATGTTTGTACATGGAAACGGGGTATATCATCGCAGACAGTGTCGCAACCAAGAAGGAAACCAGAAAATAAATCAAATAGACCGCCCATTCGCCGCGCCGCACACCCAAGGAAGTTCCAGACATCGCTTCGCGCCTGCTTAGATACTGGTCGGGGTCTTGACGGGTCGATCGGCAACGCGCCGCAGCTCCACGTCGCTACCCATGGTCGCGGAGTCGGCGTCGTCAAAGGAGATGTCATCGCGGTTGTGCACGGCACGCTCCCGGTCCACGGTGCGGTCGGCGGTGCCGAAGGTATCGTCCCTTGAGCGCGTCGAGATCTCGGTCGCCTGGCCGCGGAAACGCTGCTTGACGACGGCCCAGCTGGTTGTGAAGAAGATGAGGAAGTTCCAGAGGCCCTGGAGGGGCAAGACAGCCGCGGTGGCGACGTGGTACTCGAACGGCGAGTTTCCGTAGAGCCAGCCGTGGATACGGTTCAGGCTGCTCGGGATCCACGTGACGAGGACGCTGATGGCGAAGAGCAGACTGGTGCGCAGGTACGCGCGCTTGATGGGGTCTTCGATGACGAATTTGGACGCCGCGCGCCTGGTCGCGGTGACGGCGCGGGTCAGGGGCGACGGGTCCGCGCGAGGGCGAGGTGCCGCCGAGGTGACCTTGGTCGAATAGAACTGAGAAGCGTTCGCGGACGCTCTCTTGGTTGCGGCGCTGTCATCGGAAGAGACCTGGCCGACGGGGGGCATGTGTGCTGGCTTGGGCTCGGTGAGGGCGGCGCCAGCGGCGGCGGACGTGTGAACGACCTGGACCTCGGTGGTAACCATGCCGTAGAAGCCGTCTCGTGCGGCGGGGTGGTCAGGGATTTCCTGTAGAGTTGATTAGCTCCGTCGCTGCGAACGAGTAGGTCCTATCGTCAGGGTGTGTCAATGTTACCTGCTTATATTGGCCAGCCTCGCGACTCTTAGACGCGGGAAAGCTGCGCAGCTTGTTTCGTGATCGAAAGACGTGGTATCCAACCAAGAAATAGCACACTATCGAGCCAACGATGCAGATCCAGATAAGCATGTAGTACGTGTAGATACGTATGCTGTCCCACTTAGGGTCAACCCAGCACCAAATCTGCGTTGTTTCCTCGCGTAAGTTTCCAGGGCTGCGTGGCTCGAATTGTCTCGAGTAGGGTCATGAGAGTGATCATACCGTAGCTTCACCGTAGACCGGACCTTTGGTAGGGTTCTTTATGAGGAGTAGAGTCAGAGCGATGATAAAAGGGCCGCCGTAGCAGATGAGGCAGTACACCCACCACCAGCGGCGGAAGGAGTCGGGGCTGGTGCGGTAGTAGAAGACGAGAAAGACGTTGACGGCCATGGCGAGGGACCACCATGGGTCAGATTGCATGAACCTGGGCACAGTCAGCGAAAAGTTCATCACTTTGCCGTCGAGTTTCTCTCGAGTGCATCCGGCAGTGCCAAGGCCTCTTCGCTACCATCTCGCCGCGTTCTTGGCGTTGTCTCATTTCCATCCATGACGTAAAGGGACGTACTGGGGAGATGGAAACCACTCACATCTCAAACAAGAAGCTTTGCGTCTTGCATAGCGCCGTTCCCTTGCCCGCGCTGAGGCCATCGAGCGCGATGATACTCGCGATACTGGCGCCGACGTTGGACACACTGGCAAAGACGATGAAAGTATTCTGCACGTTGCGCACGCGGCGCACCAGCCCGTAGGTCAGGAAGATGAGACAGACGCCGATGAGGCTGAGGGCACCGCCAGTGCGTTCGAGCGCAACGAGGACGTCGACTTGGCTTTGAGAGAAATGCTCGGAAGTGGGCAGCGAGCTTGCCGTGGGTAACGACATCTTCGCTCACGGTGAACGAGGCCAGCGCCTCGTCAAAGTGTCCGCGTTGAAGCAACTCTCGAGTTCGGCCAAGGCGTTGTGGCAACAGGTCAAGGATCGAGTGCGGACAGAATAAACCGGACCACGGCGAGCATTCAAGAGAGAGTCGGTAAATGACAGGCTTGGGTGAGTAGTTGCGCAGGAAGCGCAGTTAAAGAAGTAGGCGAGAGAAATAATGCGCGACCCCTCGCTCGTGAGCTTGTGACAGAGTGGGAAGTATATCACGAGGCGGGAAGCGGCAGATTCAAAAGGCCACCGGGATACAGCGACAAAAGAGATCGAAATGCAGCTGCCTTGGTCCGTCTAATGCATCGGCTGTCGCGTGGTGTGTGCCGTCTGCGCGAGAAGCCAGCTGTTGCGCGAGTGTAGGTTTCGACTCTGCTGTGGCACCTGCATGTAGCCGCTCGAGCGGATGGCAAAACGAAGAGTCGCAGAAGATGAGGAGCACAGGACAGGGCCAGCGTAGTAGTCCCCGGCTTCTAAATGTCGCCTCCGCCGGGGAGACTTGATCTTTCCGGGGATCGAGGTGCGTCAGTGAGGCTGGCCCGCCTGGGTAAGCACAGGATCACGGCTGACGGTTTGCCCCCTCCTTCTTGCTGCAATGACGGAAACAGGCCCAAGTGAAGTACTCGAAGTAGGCTCTGCGGTAAGAAAGCGGTTGAAGCGCCCGTCCAACAAAGGATGCCGGCTAATGCGTCTTCCTGCCGACCGCGGTAGGTCAACTTGCTATATGCAGCTTTCCCGTTCTGGCAGTGGCTCTGGCCGTGGGGGTATGGCGCAGTCTGGCCGCGCAGGTCTCGAGTCGTCAGGATGCCGTGTGTTCGTTGTGGTTGTCAGGTCGTGGGAGCGGCCGTCGAGGAGTCTGCCTCGGCGTCATCAGCGACGCAGACAGACAGATAGCAAGGCGGCCCCCTCAGCCCATACTATATGCATCGAGACCCGCGTCCCTGGAGATGGTATCCATCCATCCCATCTCAAGCTGCGTGCTCGGCCAGTGCCTAGCTCGGATACAGGACCCCAGCGACGACGACGGCGACACGCCACCATCGTCCGTCTCGTCCAGCGAGTCGGCTCCGGACCGGCCTGGACTGGCTTCGTTCGCTCGCATGTCCCTGCTGGTGCAGCCTCTGCTCCGGCCGTTGCCATTACGCTATAGCGGCCTCGTACCATCGCGTCAAACGAGCGACCTGGACCCTGTTCCCAGTCCTCGAGTCAACCGAGTCGGACGAGGCGCAACGCCGTGCAGACACGGACCACCCATGGAGAGAGCCGGCGCGGCCGCCCCCACAGCTATTAGATCATAATCGACGAGATATGCCATGCTCGAGGTCCGTCGTTGGTCATCGCGCTGCTTACCACCGCCCACTGCTCGTCATGTTCTCCGTCCTTCTCGAGAGCCGCGAGATGCAGATCACCGAAATCTCAGCCACACCGACGAGCCAAGAGAGACATCCGATGCCGTCGCAGCCGCCGCTGTTGATCGCCAGCTGGGCAACGGGGCGCTGGTAGGCAATGCGGGGGCGACGCCTGGCGGGCGCTCGCTCTCACTTCTGCGTCGACCGCGTCCAGCGCTGCATGTCATCGACAGGCCAGGGATTCGCAGGTCCTCGCTGGCGAAATGGCACCACGCAGCTGCCCTGCTGTGGCGCAGAATCGACCAGTCGACCGTCCAGGGGCAGAGGATGGAATCCAACTAGAAGCAGACGGGGGCAATTGGCTGGTGGTGGGTGGGGGAGGCTAGGCGTGCTAGCATCTAAACTATCCCGCAGGGCTAACAGCCGTGTCCCCGCTGTGGTAGGGGCAAGGGGCCTAGCGGCTATCGCACCTGGACGAGGCGGCTCGGCAACTACCACCTTCCATTGCCTCACTCGTACTCGTGATGCTCGCCTCGTCCCGCACAGATGCTCTCCAACGCCCATCCCGCCCACTTTGCCATCGGTATCCTACCTCACCTAGGTATCTCACCTCTTCCCCCAAAGCGCACCGACGTTCCAGCCCCGTCTCCATCATCGGTCTGAAGTCCGTCGCCGTCCTTCCCCTCGAGCTCCCCCTCTGGTTCCCCTCCTCCACTTTCCCCCAAAAGATCAGCAATAATTGACGATCCTTATGCCCGTCCACAACCCCCCCGCTCATTTATTGCCCCAGCTGCATATCGTCGTACGTGTGCGACTACCGCACCCTCCAACCCATTCGGCTCGGGTTCGGGAAGCGGCCGAGCCAAGCGTCCTGAGCTCTGAAGAAGTCTCCTGGGGGGACATGGGATGAAGAAGTCTCCTGGAGAGACATGGGATAGGGTTACTTTGGCCATTGTAGGGCTTCTCGTCGCTCCGTTCCTCGCGGCATGACGGCTTGCGCCAATCTCCTCGTGTATCTGACTTTGAACGCACGTCTCAGGGACCGCCTTCCTCAGGCTCTTTCACAATCAAAGCTCATCCCTCTGAGTAGATTACCTTCGCATGCCTCAAAGCCCATCCAAAATTGGTGCCTCATCCAGAAGGTTACGGAAATGCACACGACAACGGAAGGCCTTGTTTTAAACTCTGTACCCTATCCCTTGGCATTTCCCAGTTCCTGCACAAGCATCACCGAAGGACTGCCAGTCGGCAGATGTCAGGTCCCGGCACCCAAACGTGCTGCAGCTGCGCTACATTCGCCTCTACCGCTTGCGATACTCCACTTCGATCGCTGCATCGCCTACTTGTAGGTATGTACGGAGTAGGTGAAGATCTTTTGTTCCGGGAACCTCATCACGATGGGCTACGAACCCGACTACTTCTTCTCTCATAGCCACGGGCAACTGTCCCAAATCCCGGGCCCTCACGATGCAGACGCGGCTCGATACGCTGCACTCGCCAGTTTAGTTGAAACACTTATAGCTGCCTTCATCTTGAAGCTTGAACTAGCGTTGCGACGAGACGGGACGCACGACGCTGAAGACTGTAACGTAGTTGTCGCGCGAAATTGGCCTAATGGACAGCCAGCGGGCAGACTTTGTGAGAAGGAATATTGACGTGCCGATGGGATACTCATACTGCATTTGATTCGTCGTGCTCATGATCTCCACCGCGTGCCTTACATCAACCTGTCTTCTTTAAGACCCAATTCCCGGGAAGCGAATGCTTCGGTGTGATTGAGCTTCTCCTTGATATTGCATCAAGTTTAGTGTTCGGTACCATGATGTACGGGCACCTTTGCTGAATCGACCCAGGGCGCATGCGGGATGGTCCACACGGTTCCTTTGCAACCGGCGCGCGGCAGAGGGGGAAATTGTGGTTCGATGAGCGAGCATGAACAAGGGCTTGCTTCCTCGCCGCCTGCTGTGTCGCTCAGTGGCGCCGGTCGGGAATAATCTCCGACGCGGCCTGGCCTGGTCTTCCTGCGCGGCCGCGCCCCCGGGAGCCCGCATCGGCGCTCCTTCGCTGAAAGAGCCCCTTTCAGTATAGGTGGTGAAGCAGCTTCATCCTCCAGCGCGACCCGCGACGTCAGTGAGACGGGTTCGCATCGCCACTGGGAGTCTGCAAGGCACGGTCCACCCACGAGCCTTGTTGAACAATTACATTGTCTTGTCGCGGTGGCGTTTTCCATTTCATCAGGTGCACGTGGGATTGTGCGCCACGCCTGCGTCGATCGACCGACTACTCGGGACGTTCATCCCGCCCGTTTTCGGCGCGCTTCTTCTTCTCCTCCTGGCGCCTTCGCGTGCCCACGGAATTCTCTCGTTCTCGGACTCGTCGTCAGAGATGAGCATGAATGAAAATCCAACCCACCGCGGCTCGGTAGCGGCACGCACGGCATGCGGCGACCGAGCCGCGTCTTCGTCTCCCCATGTCTGTGCGTTTTCATTCCCCACCCTCGTGCATTGGTCATGAATCCAGGGTGCCTGGGATTGCAACATCGTCGTGATTTTTCAATGTAACAGTGTTGTCCACTAGGTATGTACGGTCACTGCCTGGTCGCGGACTGGGTGGCAAGTCTGGTCAATGGCATGGTGGCTCAGAGTCGCGCATTTTAGTGCGCAGTTGGCTGCAAAGGTGGCCCTGCGGAGTAATGTCCTGGTTCCTTGTCCATGCGAGGAAGCTGCAATGAGAATAATTAATTTGATACCAGCGGCAATGTCATGATCCTGCTGTTTCCAGAGAGTCTATGTCCAAGTAAATAGATACATATGCCAAAACACCACAGGCCGGCTAAGCATGTGGCCAGCCCATTCAGCCAACAGTACACAGAATGTCCTCCTCTTCTCGCTCTGCCCACGAAGCGGGAGGGAAACAGAGAAATATGACGTCTCCAAGGCTTATGTACCTCGCCAAATATGACATAAACGGCGCTGTTACTCCAAACGCTCCGCCTCTAGAGGGTGTAGATGAAGTCTGGCCGCTTGTCGCCCAGCGCATTAATCTCCGCTTCCGTCTTGCCCTCGACCCAGTGGTCCCGCTGGCCGTTCCTCCGCTTCTTGTTCTCCCTCGAGAGAAGCGTCTGCATCAGCAAGCTGCCGCAGAACATGCATACAAACAAGTACGCCGTGACAGTGCCGTGGCCGGCGAAGTAACGCGGCGGGTCAAAGTAGATGTTGCTGCTGACAACGCCGTTGAGGTTGCCCCAGCCGATGACGAAGCCCAAGACGATGCCTCGCTTGTAGACGCCCTCCACGTTGTTGGCGATCCACGCAATGGTCAGAGAAATGCTTGGGTAAATGCCGCAAGCGCCCAAGAACGTGCCCACGTATTGCACGGCCGGGTTCGTCGTCGCCATGAGCATGATGAAGCCGACGCAGCCGATGAGCGCGCAGCCCATGTTGAAGATGCCTCGCTTCTGAACCCTGTCTGACGCGAAGCCGACAGCGATGGTCAGGATGGCGGCCAGGGCGTAAGGTGGCACGCTCAGGAGCTGGTTTCTAATGATCTGCGTCTTGTCCGTGAAGCTCATGGACTGGACGATGCTGGGAAGGAACATGCTGAATGCGTAGAGCGGCATGAGGGGACCCATGTAGATGAGCATTCCACCATACGTCTTCCAGTCCTTGAGAGCCTGCCACAGGTAGGTGATCTTGAACTCCTCGTGTTCCGCCGAGGCCTGTCCGTCGCGCTTGAGCCGCAGGAGGACACGCGCCCGATCGTCCTTGGAGAGGAACTTGGCCTCGTCGGGGAAGTCGTGGACCATGAAGAACGAGATGAGTCCTATGACGATGGTCAGAAGACCCTCGATGATGAAGATCCACGACCATCCGGCAAGGCCCCGCATCCCGTCCATCTTCTGGATCGCCGCCGCCAACAGACCGCCGAACGAACCGGACACGGCAGCCGCGGAGAAGAAGATGGCGGCGCGCACGCCGAACTCGTTTCGCTTATACCAGCAGGAGAGGTAGTAGTTGATGCCCGGAAACAAGCCGGCCTCGCAGACGCCCAAGAACCATCGCCCAGCCATCAGACCGGACCAGCTTTTGACGAAGCCCATGCCCAGCATGCAACAGCCCCAGAGAACCCTGTGTCCCAAATCAGCCGCGGTGTTAGTCGGCAGCGATCCCCATTCGGAAGGGGATCGCGCGACAAGATCTCGCCTTACATGATGATAGGAATAAATATCGAGGGGCGCAGCTTCTTGAGAAGGAAGTTGCACAGAGCTTCGAAGACGGCATAGGCGACGAAGAAGATGGTCAAGGTCGCATTGTACTGTTTCGACTTGGGATCGATATGGAGATCCCTTTCGAGGTTGGCGATCTTGGCATTTCCAATATTCGTCCGGTCAAGAAAGCACATCAAGTACAGGAGAGAGAGCTATTGAGGGCCTGTTAGGATCGAGCGAACAGCACCCCGGGCGCGCGTGGAAACTGCTTATACGTACCCAAGGAATGAGGGCGAGGTCGAGCTTCCATAGCAGCTTTTTTTCCTGTTCGACATGAGTATCAGCATGACGCCAGCCCCGAACAGATAGTCAATTCGGCGCATAACTTACAGCCGCCAGCTTCTCCTCCGTGGTAAGGCCGGCATCCGGATCGACAACATTGTCCACGTCAGAATTGGACCCAGTATCGAGGACGCCCTTGTCCTCGGCGCTGATTTTCTCGGTTTCGACGCTCATGATTACGGCTTGGCTGACGAGAGCAGCGCAAGGAAGTTGTCGCCTTCGGAGGGACCCGGCGAAATAAGTAGGAGGGGAGAGGGAAAGAGCAACAAAATGGCCTCCAGAGTGGTTATTAGTCTAAGACAGGCGAAGGCCCGGGCTGCAGCCAACAGCCTTAGCTAGCCCAAGTGACTATTCTTCCCGGCCAAAAGCGGAAGACTCCGCAGCAGCCACCGCTGGGAGGTATGGGGACATTTGCAAGCCTTGCATGAGAATGGGGACAGAGAGCAGGAGAGAGAGATCTGCGGTGGCCCAGCCATGGTGGTGGTGGTGGTGGACTGGTGGCACTGGCACCTTACGGGGTGCTCCGTACCAGCTACCAACAGTACGAACCACATTCCGGCGCATCGGTGGGCGAGGTGGGGACCGTCCGGTGCAAAGTAAAAGGATCCCCGAGACTAGGATTTGAGGCCCCGGCTCATCTCATGGGTGGAGCATGGATGCGGAGCCTGGAAGACGACGAGCAACCCAGCCTTACCAGCATGCTCATCATGGGCTCTACCAGGTTCATCGTGGATGCAAACGCGGGGGGTAGGCTGGAGTCGCCAGGTCATCAATGAAGCCGTACGATAGAGGGCCGACTCTCGCATCGCCGCGCAAGTTGACATGACAAATATATGTGGTCTGCGGCACGATTGGTGCAATGGCACGCAATACTCGCATCGCTTCTCTGCCGGTTTCGCCGACACGGCTTGCCTCAGCGCCCAGGAACGGTGTTCTGTCCGTTCCTCTTTGGCCGATTCTCTCCTTCTGGTTCCATGGCCGCAAATGGATGAGAGGGTGAAGCCGTTTGTCACAGCCTCGCAGCAACCACAGAGCCGAGTTTTGAAGGCTCGCTTACCTGTGTTGCCGGTGCGTTACTCCGAACTGCGATTGAGGTGCCTCTCACTTGCACGGTGTCGCCAAATAAGGCGACGCCTCCGAGGGCCCCCTTCTCTAGACCGGTAGGCGTCCTGCAATGCCCATTCGTCGTGCGACGAGCATGTCAATCTGCTAGTTGGTGAGACGTGGCAATTGGCAAAAACGCCCCCGGCAGATTTCGATGCGACCCTGGCCCACGAGAAAGTTCGCGGCCAGGGCATAGCGGCCTTTCCGCCGCCTCGAAACCTCTCGGCCCGGTGCGCCCAGGAACATCACGCCGTGCGTTTTTCGTGAACACGGAGCATCAACAACACTGCGCACAGGCTTTTCATGTTGGGAGGAGGGAGGCGGCCAACGTCAAGGCTCACGCCTGCTTCGTCGGAGCGTTTCGGCACCCTCGCCAGGTCTCTGCTCTGCCGTGCGCAACGACCGCAGTTCCACCATCGTGCCAGGACGGCAAGGGCAGGTGTCATCTCCCAGAACCAACAAAGACTCGGTACGCCTCATGTCTAAGGTTCCAACGCGCGCCGCGGAGTGCAGGTGTACTAGCATGCCAGACGGAGGGACGGATCTGGCTGATGTCAGGCCAGTTCGGTTACGGATCCGTGGCGCTCGATACGCGGCCCGCCTGGGCGTTGTGGCTGCTTACTTCCCGTCCAGGCCAGCCAACTCCAACGACGCAGGAAGCTGACTTCTCGTCTGCTTCGTCGCAACGCCTGCCAAGCTGCCAAGGCGGGAACCATTCGCGCAATTGCACCGATGCCGCCAGCAGATCGCTCTTGGCTCGAATCCACTCTGCCATGGGGAGTCGGAGGAGGAGCCCCTTTTGCGCGACAACCAACAGCGTAGCAATGTCCGTCCGTCAATAAGAAAAGCAGGAGTCCGGATGTCCGTGCAATTTACTGTACTTCCTGGGAGGCCGTTCCAGAACCTTGTCCATTCCAAGAAACGACGCCTCCGAGGTGCATTAGGTCCCAGTCGGGACAGGAGGCGAAACGGACCGCAACCAACAGCATCTACGATGCCAAGGAGATGTGTGCCGGGGCCCATCAACGGATAGGCCGAGGATGAAAAATCGTCGAGTACGAGTACGTCGTCGCTCCCAGGCATCCAGGTACTGCAAAGACGGCATGATTTGGCATGGAAGTCCAAAAAACGAGACCAGCAAGATGCAGGTCGACTTTCTGTCCGCCCGACAGGTCGCGAACAAGGGTCCGCCATGCGACGGCAAATGACGGACATACGAGCACGTTAAGTGCGTCTGCACAGTGCGCGTCATTTTGGCCACCTCGCCGGAGGCCACGGGTACATGACGAGGACGAGCAGCAGTGACGAGGTGGCGGTTGCATCTCGTGAAGGGACCTGGCCCCCAATCGCTTTTAGAGATGATGAGGCATGCACGGTGTTGGTCGTCTTGACTCGGCTTCGGGGCTCAAGCCGGGCGTCAACCAACCAAGCCAGGGCGGCGCGAATATTTTCTCGCCGCCACACAAGCCAGGCGACCACCTGACGCCGGTTCTGTTCGCCCGCTCCCACGGCGGAATGTGAAGACTTGACGGGAAGAGAAACCAAACACCGACGGAACTGCTCTTACGCCATATCTGACTCTCGTCATTTGCAGCGGATGAGCAGCGGGGCATGACTGTGGATTCGCTCGACCCGGCCTCCACAACGGGAAAAAGGGCTCGGCGCGGGGGCGACAAGGGGGCCCCGGTGGGATGCTGGGATGGTCCGACTGTGGATGGATGTCTGCCTTTCGAAGCTCATATTTGTCAAGGTTGACGGGTGAAGGTCCAGCTTGTGTCTAGACCAGGCTTGGATGCCAGGTCAGCCCATGCTGGCTCCTGCCCTCTGCTGAGCCCGGCCGCACCGTCGTTTCTGACCGCCTTGCTGGCCGGCTCGGGGAAACTCCGACCCTGATGCTTAGCCAATACGCAGAAAACGTGCACTGTGGTTTTGATGACAGCCTCATGTTTGGGACGACGTCGAGGTTACGAGAATGGTGATCATTTGCGAAGCAAGTCATTGACAATATGTACTGTGCCGAAGCAGTCCCGGCACGGATTTTTCTTCGAGGATAGTGAAGCAGCGCAACATCAGTCTCAAGAGAGTCTTGTTGCTCTTACGTTACCCGCGCCGGCGTACACTCAATTGCGCCTGTACAAATGCCCATTCTCTGCTTGACTACTGAGGGACAAATGTGAGTTCCCGGTTGACACCACCGTAGTCTCGCGCTCCTGACACCTGCTTCCTCACGCTGGCGCCCTCTTCTCGCCCTCTCAATATCCTATAAGACTTCTCATACAGGACCCGGCCGTCCTCGTGACTCAACTGTTATCCCGTAATTGCGCGCCACTGACGCTGTGCAACTCTCAGCCGCCTTTGCAGCCTCGGTTTCCGGCGTCCTCACTGCCGGCTGCATCAAAGCAGCCCCCAATTCCAGCTCCTCAATTTACAGTCGTCTTCTCGGCTGGCTGCATTTCCCGGGCCGCATCGCAGGAAGGTTATACCACGTAAGGCAGGAGAACCAAACACACTTTCGGGGCCAGCCACCACGGCCGTTGGAGAGCATCAGCAATTACCCGTGGAGGACTTGTCCTAGATTTCAAATAGTAACCTTAGCAGATACTTTTTAAGTCAATACCCTCATCGTCCGTTTCGAGCACGAGAGCCTGTCCCCTAATCTACTTGGAAAGTCCCAGCTCTTTATAAAAGGATTCCGTGCTTGGCTCTCTGCCCAAGAACTCCTTCAAGAATTCCATCTCGTCCATGCTGCCACCACGCTCCAGCACCGTGCGGCGGTATCTCCGGCCCTCCTTGCCATCCATTGGGTTTTCCTTGAAGAACGAATGGAACATGTCGGTCGAGAAGACCTCAGAATAGAGATAGCCGTAGTAGCCCGCGTCGTAGCCGCCAATGTAGTGGCCGATGTTGGCATAGCGATTGCCCCACTCACTGCAAAACAGAAATATTAGTCTTCGCCTTCCTGAGACTTGCGCAAGGCCACTTACAGTCCCATTCCTTGGTCCTCCGGTCCCTTGATCCCCGAAATGTCACGTCGAAGCTGGTTCCACAGCCTGCCGACGTGCAGGGCTTTGATGTCATCGTGCGATTTGGGAGTGTGAATCGTCATGTCGAACAGGCCATAGAGAAGCTGTGTCAGGGTTGCGGTCGCTGAATTGAAGTGCTTCGTCTTGACTAGCCTCTCGACCATGTCATCAGGGATCGTGGCGTCGGTGTCCCATCGCCGTGAGAGCGCCTTGAGAACACTTGGGGTCCAGCACCAGTTCTCCAGCATCTGCGAGGGCGCCTCGACGAAGTCGTCAACAACGCTGGTGCCGTGAAAGTAACTGTAGCGGGTGCGGGCGGCGAGGTCGTGGATGCCGTGGCCGAGCTCGTGGAACAACGTCACGACTTCGTGATGCTTGAGGAGGGCTGGCTTCTTCGGGCTAGGCTTGCTGAAGTTGCACACTAGGGCGGTTGCTGGGTAGTTCTTGCTGCCGTCTTCGCGGATGTAACCCGGCTCCAGGTTGAAGTTGGCGTTGTGGCCGTACTTGTTGTCGCGAGGGTGGAGATCCAGGTACAGGTAGCCGCAAAAGCCGCTACCGGCGGCCTCGTCGTCCCATACGGAGTAAATGCCGACGTCCTCGTGCCACGCAATATCTTCAGCCTTGCCCGTGGGGCTCAGCTTTGCCCGTTCCTCAGCCTTGAGCTCGACGAAAACAAAACCAAAGATCTCCTCAAAGATCTTGAGCATGCCGGCAAAAGTAGACTCGACTGGGAAGTACTGCGAAATCTCCACTTCGTCCACACTGTACTCTTTCTCCTTCATCACTCTCGAGTAATAGGGGACATCCCACATGTAGAGGTTGCCATCGAATTTTGCCCCTCGCTCTTTGCAATCACGCTTCTTGTACTCGAGAAGGTGGTCAGCCTCCTTGACGCCACCAGGGGCAAGGCGCTTCCGCAGGTCGCCGAGGAAGTCATTGACCTTGGCCGAGGTCTTGGCCATCTTCAATTCAATACGTAGGCTGGCGTGGTCAGAGTATCCGAGCATACGGGCCGCCTCGTCTCGGAGCTCAATGATTTCCTGGAAGAGCGGTACGTTGTTGGTGGACTGGCACATTTGTCAGCTCTAAGGCTCGCATTTTTGGCTGCAGTCCTCGCGAGGTTGAACCCAAGACTCACCTTATTTGCTTCCGCAATGACGTACGTGCGCCTCGTTTCCTCGTGTACAGCATACTTCATGAGAGGAAAGAAGTGGTTGTACTTGAACGACAGCTTGACCTTGCCTTCATTCTCACCAGTGCCCTTCTCCAGCTCGTCGACATCAATGTCGTCTTTGGGGACGCCCTCCAGCTCCTTGGGAGTGAACCAAATGGCGCCCTTCTCCTCATTGAGGTTCTTCTGGCACTGGATGCACAGCTGGCTCAGTCGCTTCTGAATCTCCTTGAAGCGGTCACGTTGGGGCCCAGCGGGCAAGAGCAAGCCGTTGCGGATATACTTTTGGCGCTCCTTCTCCAGGACATGAAGAGGCTCAGTGTCCAAGGATTGAGAAGCTCGAGTGCCATAGGCGGCATCGACGAGCTTGAAGATGTCTTCGCGCATCTTGGTCTCGATGTTGAAGTCGTCGAGAATCTCCTCGGCCTTGTTTGAAGCTTCCCGAAGAGACGCATCTGCCGAGACGTGCTGATAGAAGGTCGTGATACGCTTAGAAGCTGCCGACTTATTGTCGTCGGCCAGGATGGGCTCGAGGACATTGGCAAACGTGGCCTTGTCCGGCTGCACGTCTGCGGCGAGCTTGTCGAGAACCGTCTTGGTCGTCTCATTCAGCCTCTTCGTCTCCGCCAGGATCGAGTCCGCCGTGGCCGTGAAGAGGGGCGGCGCCTGGGGCGGGCACTGATACTGCGGCCCGGCCATGGTGCTGGTCGTCAGCGGACGATGGGCAAAGGCGGCACGCTGCGTTCCTGGAGAGCGCAAGCGTAGATGGCTAACGAGAGAGGTGAGGCGGGGAAAAGCTCGTTGAGAAGCCAGCGTTGCGGCGAGGAGGAGGACGAGGAGAGGGATGAGGAAGAGGAGGGGGAGGGATCTTATGTCGCGGCGCCTGTCCAGCGTGGAGGTGGGCAGAGGGGATGCAGGAAGTGTCCACTGATGCGTTGGCTGGCCAAGCTATTGTGTGCTGGAACCCAGGCCTGCTACCTTTTCTGGGCCGACTGAGGTCGCGAAAGACAGGGGAGTAGGTAATTGAATCAATGGCAATGCAATGCGGCAGGGATTGGTTGCGTCTGTGAGTATTCAGTTCAAGAGACCTGCTATGAAGCTGCCGGGTGGACATGACAGCTAGCCGAATGCCCACCAAGGGTCCTGGGGAGCTCCCCAGAGGGGCAGGTGGTGAGACAGCACTGCGGGGCACAGGTGCCCGTCCCACTTTGCCAGGGCGTCATGCGCTGACGACGACCCGAGCGATTGCTAATGGCAACGCGACGGCGCTACTTCGAGGTGTCATCTCGGGGAGCGAGCCCATTTCTACTCGTAATCGAATGTCGGCACAAGAAGAATCCGTGGTACGGTCTGTCAATTGTGTATTTCTAGCTTCTAGTTGCAAGCTGCATGGCAGACTCCTGTTCGCTCCCCGAACCATTCACTGGTCGGGCAGCCAAAAACATGCATATCCATACAAAACGAGCCCTTCGCGGGCCGTCGTCCATCTTCTCGTCGCAGTGCTAGAGCCCCGTCCCAGGGCGCAATCAATCCATGTTCATATACGCGTGCGTCACAAAGGCACCAATCGCAAGGCAAAGCAAACGCCGTCCCATCCCGTCTCGCAGATGCAAAAACAATCGTGTGCCGCTTGCCTCTCAGTTGGCGAGGATGGTTCGGACAAGATCTGGCAGCCCAGTTGTCAGCAAATACGTAGATCCAGGAGTCAACGTGCGGCGTGCATCAGTCGCAGCGGCGTGAAACGTACCGGTGTAGTTGACCTGGCCCGAGCTCGTGTCGACGGCCTTGAGCAGCTCGTCCACCTCCTCATCCGTCATCTTCTCGCCGAGGTTCGTCAGGATGTACTTGAGCTGGCCGACGCCGATGAAGCCCGTCATGTCCTTGTCGAACACCTGGAAGCCGCGGCAATACTCCTCGGGCTCGCCAGGGTCGCGGAAACCGCCGGGGCGGTTCAGGAGGCGCTGGAACGTCTCGAAGTCGACTGCAGGATTGCGCACGGTCAGCGTCCGGTTCCCCCAGCGCAAAGGGCGCAGGAAAGCCACTCACATTCGCCGCCGGCGCTCTTCTCGAGGTCCTGGATCTCGGCCAGCGTCGGGTTCTGGCCGCAGGCGCGCAGCAGGTCGCCCAGGCTGTCAACCGTGACACGGCCGTTGCCGCGCTTGTCGAACAGGGCGAAGGCCTCCTTGTAGTTGGTCGAAGCCTGCGAGTCGTACTGGTTAGAAGCCATGGCTCTGTATTGAGGCGAGCTGCGTCGTGCGAGTGTTTGTGCAGAGGAAGACAACAAAGGAAGCGAGTTCGCGCGTGCATGCACAGGTTCGCTCGCGGACTTTGGGGATTTGGCTGTCGCTCGACGGGAGTAGGGGCGCTCGCTGGCGAATCATGTGGTCGGGCTGCGCTCGCGGGGCTCTTTGTTTACAGCTGGTGCTGGGGCAACTCACCATTGTGTTTTTCTGCCGTCAGACTCGACGAGTAATCAGGGCGCTAGTGTCTCGGGTCGGCGCTGCAGGCACACAACAAATCGCACGGCGCTGGCAACGGCTCGGATTCTTCGTCGATTGTGTCTCTGGGGTTCGCGATGGAGATTGGGGGCTTGCGGTGGTGTTGAGAGGTGATGAAAAGGTCAACAATGGGATCATGTCTGCTCAGACCTCCGCCCCACGCCCAAGGCCCTGGGTCCCCTTGCCTGAATCTGACGGGGCAACGGCCGTGACAGCCGCGAGTAATTGTGCAAGCTGGGCTCCGTCGGCATATCGTAGCGGAGAGGCCGGGGGCCAATGGACGCCTCGAGTGGTGTCGTCTCAAGTCGGCACTTGGTAATAGCGCATGACAATTTACCCCTTTGATTGCGCCGCCCTTAGGAGGTTTAATACTCGTATTGCAGGGGTCAGTCCCGGTGCTCGTCCTTTGCACAATCGAGCGTGAATTATTGATCATTTACGGTGAGCACAGCGTTAATGGATGTCTGAGTATTCGTACTTGTACACGGGAATTCAGACACGTGGGAATAATTAAGTTACAGGTCGTGCCGTTCGAGAAGCGGCGGCGACGGCTTCCAGCGTCACCTCCTCTTGGCCAGCAGAATGTACGTCCCCCAGACCGTCTCGACCTCGGCGTCCCTCCACCCATCGCCCATGGCCTTCCACTTCGGCTCCGAATCGACGATGCGGTCCATTAAGATGTCCGCGAGGTCTCCCTGCCCGCCCTCTGCCCTCGCCTTCGCCTCCGGGTGCGCATCTCGCCAGCCCTGGAATGCGCTAAAGGTCCTCACGTACGCTTCCAGCTCACCCAAGTTGATTCGCTTCCTCATCCACGCCGTCTCAGCGTCGGGCAGCTCTGTGGTGTCGTCCCTTACGTCGCACATGATTCGCTTGACGTCTCGCCACTGGGCCGCCGGCGGTTCCACCTCGCGCAGAAGGTTTCGCACCTTGTTGCGCCCCGGCTGCTCCCAGTACGGGTTCATCCCCTCGAAGCCCTGCGCGACATGGCCATCTGCGTAGCAGAAGCTGTCGAAGATCTTGTTGGCCCTTGGGTGCCCGACGAGAATGTTATCCTTGTAGCCCCAAAACGCGAGCGAACCTCCCGGCTTGACTACCCTAGACAGCTCCGGCCAGGCTTTGGAGTAGTCAAACCAGTGAGCAGACTGGCCGGCGACGACCATGTCGACGGATTGGTCTGGCAGGAATGAGAGATCCTCTGCGCCGCCCTGGCGGAAGGTGACCTTGGGGTCGTCGGTCATTGACGACGCCTGCTTAACCATGCCAGCGCTGGTGTCGAGGCCCGTTACTCTGTCGAAATGCTGGCTCATCTCCCTGCTAATGAGCCCATGGCCGCAACCCAGGTCCAGTAAGAACCCTTTAGGTGATTGCGCATTGTGATATGCGAGAACTGTTTTGAACAGGCTTGCCGGATACGATGGCCTGGCTGCAGCGTATCCCGCAGCTGAGAAGGTCGCCCTCCTGTTGAACACATTAGAAAATGTACACAAGCCTGCACATTGAAGTAGACGAGACGTACCCAAATACAGACATTTTGATGTTATACAGAGGAAGTGGTGTATGTTCGCATCTCGTCTGTTCCCGTTGTCAGCATTTTAGGGTCGCTGGCATTTAAGTTATGCTCTGGAGGCTCTACTAAGACTGACTACCTTACTGCTGGATCTCATACTAAGCTCGGCACACCTCGGGTTTTCCGCCATAACGGGTCGGCGCAAGCCTTCGGAACCCCGCAAGCCAACTCGGAGCTATCTAATCCGTCCACGACGACCACCATCGTATTATCCGGTTTACGGAGTCGCCAATATCACGATCCCTCCATCGGCCACTGGGCTCTCGTGGATTGCAAAGCATCCGTGCGCGCAAGGCACCATGGCTACCGAAGCCACCGCCCGCAAGTTCTTTACGTCACCCCTCTTCGCCGTGGTCGGAGCCAGCTCCAACCCGGCCAAGTTCGGCCACAAAGGTGTGTAAATCGAACTCTGGTCACTCAGAGCATCGTCGTATTGACCGGCTCACGGTGCACGCGTGGTACTTGTACCATGGCCTTGACGTTACGCCCGTCAACCCGGGCTCGTCACACGTGACGGTGCAGGGCAAGGACTATTCTACCGTCCCGAACCTGTCTGCGCTGCCCAATCCCAAGGAGACGTCCGTTTCCATCATCACGCACCCGGAGATCACCATCGGCGTCCTCGAGGAGGCAAAGAAGCTGGGCATTCCGGCCATCTGGCTGCAGCCCGGCACGTTTGACCACGGCGTCCTCAAGTTTGCTCTGGCGGACGGGGCTTTCGCTTCAGTCGTCTACGGAGACGGCGGCCGCGGCCACGAAGGCTGGTGCGTCCTTGTCGATGGCGAGAAGGCGATGAAGGATGCAGGAAAGCTGTAAAGGCTTGAATGGGGGGTGTGAGCCGTGCCCTCGTCAAGAGCATGTCTGCGTGGCGATTTGGTCATGGCAGCAGACTGGAGATGCTCAATAAGGCATCCACACTGAACCCTTTGAAATGCGGCTATGAAATATGCTAGCACGAACTGTTACGAGTACGAGTAAATTATATCTACTGCTCATACGGAGCAGTCGAATCAGTGGCTGCATTCCCTGGCGAGTGATCGTGGACTGGCTGGTGGGTTGGCCGTGCGGCTCCGCCCCACATGAGACCGCGAAAGTAAACAAACGCGGTCATAGCCCAGCAGCACCGCACAGCCTTCTACGACCCTGCCGACGCAGAGCATCGAACCCACAGGCCAGCCTTGGAGCAGGTGTCTTGCACGTTCTTGCGACATTGGCGCTTCTTCAGCATCGGTGCGCTCTGCATGATCTTCTAACCTCCCATCCTCCTGCTCGCGTCGCGCCTGCCGCGTTTCGATATCCTCGACCGCGACGCCAACATCCGAGCCGACGCAGCGCCAGCGTCAACCACTCGCCGACATGGCCGCCGACGACCTCGATCGGTATTTCGCTTATGATGCTCGCCTAGCATCTTTCCAGAAGAGCTCCAAGAAGAGAGGCTCGACAGCCAGCGGCCGGGGCAAGGCTCTAAACTGGCCGCACAAGCAGATCGCGCCAGCCAGTGTACGCGTCCAACATGCTCTTCTCTGCGCCTTGAAGCCGTTGCTGACTGTGGGTGGTAGCTCGCCAAAGCGGGATTCTATTTCGATCCCAGCCACGACAGCCCCGACAATGTGGTCTGCTTTCTTTGCGACAAAGGTCTGGACGGGTGGGAACCTGGCGACGACCCGCTGCTGGAGCATCTCAAGCACGCGTCCCATTGCGGCTGGGCTGTTGTAGCTGCCATCGAAGCCGGCGTCGGTGACTACGGAAAAGCTGATCCAGGCCAACCTCACATGGTCGAGGCGCGTAAGGCGACGTTCGCCGGCAGGTGGCCCCACGAAGGGAAGAAGGGGTGGAAATGCAAGACAAAGCAGGTGAGTCTGGACAGTGCCGTCGCCGTAGGTTTCGCCTGCTGATTTTCTAGCTTGTCGATGCCGGATGGAAATACACACCCACTGCCGAATCCGACGACATGGCCACCTGCACATATTGCGAATTAGCACTCGACGGATGGGAGCCCACCGACAAGCCCTAGTAAGCTCCCGTTCCCTGCGACTGGTGTTTCTGATGCTGACCTGGGAAGTGACGAGCATTACAACCGATCTCCAGATTGCGCATTCTTTGCTCTTATGAGCCAGTTTGAGGGTGCTCCACGGAAAAAGACAGGCCGAGGCAAGGCTGCTCGCGGATCCAAGGCGTCACGATTGTCGGCACAATCAGTCACCACCGTCGCGTCCGATGCATTGTCTGTTGCAGACACTACTGCAAACGTAGAAGACAGCGTCCTAACCACTGCATCCGTCTTGACGCAAGGAGGCAGGAAGACAAAGGGAAAGGGCACTGCCGCCAAAGGCGGCCGAAGCAAAGCCAAGAAGAACGAGCCCTTGCAAACTGAAGTTGTCGATCAGCCCGAAGAAGTGGCTCCAGAACCGAAAGCGGCAAAGGCTTCGCGCGGCAAAAAGCGAGCAAGCGAGGCCATGGAAGACTCGGTCTTGTTCATCGCCGAGACGCCGGCACCAAAGAAGCGCGCGACCCGTGCTAGAAGTAGCACTGTCACGAGTGCTTCCACAGTCACTCCCGGCGACAGCGAGATGGTCGACACAGCTGAGCCAGCTTGGAAGAACTCTTCTCGCAACAATGCTCGAGTATCACAGCCAAAGTCACGGGACATTTCGACCATGTCCACTGCCTCCATGGCGTCATTGAGGCAGCTGACTTCTGACTTCCCCGACGACGAAGAGATAGAGCGTCAACTAGAGGCGGATCTCGAGAGAGAATGGGACGATGACGAGATAGCGCACGACTCCGAATGCGAAGCAAATAGGTCCAGGGGCAATGCTGCAGCCCAAAGCTCCGCCGACTATGCCATGTTCGACCCGGCTGCGCATGAACCAGACGATGCAGACGTGGACGCAGAGCTTCGGGCGTTGCAAGCGGAGATGGCTGTCGAGGAGCCGGAAGAGCTGGTTGTGCCCAAGAAGGGTCGCAAGGCCGGCACGCGCAAGGCGTCCAAGCAAACCAAAGCTAAGAAGGCCCGGATCGCGTCGCCCCCTCCAGAGGCTGAGCCCGAGTTGCCTGAGCCCAAGACTTCAGCGCCCGACCTTGCTGAGCCACCTTTCGAAGAACCTCTCGAGGAGGTGCACGATACCAGCGTTCAGACCACCGACACTATAGCCAAGAATGCAGAGGCAACGCAGACCACAGCGCCCAAAAGAGGTCGCGGAAGGCCTCCCAAATCCTCTCTGGCATCACAGGCATCACGAGATTCAGTCTCGGCTGAGGAGCTGGCCCAGCCTGTTGAGTCGAAGGAACCAGCTGAGGCTATTCAGCAGCCGGCTAAACGAGGCAGGGGTCGGCCTTCAAAGGCATCGCTGGCATCGCGAGCTTCAGCTTCAGCTCCACCTGTGGAACTGGCTCAGCCTGTTGAGCCGGATGAACCGACTGAGGTTATTCAGCAGCCGGTCAAACGAGGCAGGGGTCGGCCGTCCAAAGCGTCGCTGGCATCGCGGGCTTCCACTGACGCTGCGGAACCAGTCGCTCCTGTAGAGCCAACTGAGCCCGTCGAGAAGCCGGCGAAGCGTGGCCCTGGCCGTCCATCCAAGGCGTCATTGGCGTCACAGGCTTCTGATGGCGATGGCGAGACGAAGTCTGCCGATGCCCCCGCGAAACGTGGCCGTGGAAGACCTCCAAAGAAGCCTAGGGAGCCAGCAGAAGCTCCACAGCCACAGCCAGCAACGACAGTCGACGAAGAGGCGGAAGCGGACGACGAAGTCGACTTTATTCAAACCGGTGAAGAGCCCAGAATCGAGGAAAACCAAGCAAATCCGGCGATTGCCAGTGAGCGAGATGAACCACCACCTTCTGGGCTTACCTCTCAACATCTGGCTGGACCTCCGTCCACTCCAGCCAAGGTCATTTCGCCAGCACAGTCTGCAAGACAGCCAGCGATATCCCCCTCCCCCTCCCCGCAGTCGTCGGACGCCGAGAACCAGCCTCCCTCGTCCAAGCCCACCACCAGCGCCACATCGAAGAGGACCGCCCTCGCACCAGTGGATTCGACCCCCGTGCGTAGCTCCCCGTCGAGGCGCAACGTGCTTGCGGGCTTGCAAAGCGCGACGCCTTGGACAGCGGTGAACCTCGACGCGGTGGTTGGCACCCCGCGGCTTGACGTGGACAAGGAGAACGCGGTCGGGCGCCTGCTCAACCACGGCAAGGAATTGACGAGCCCCGAAAAGCGCATGACGGTGGAGGAGTGGATCTACTTCAACGCCGGCGAGGCAGAGAAGAAGCTCAGGCATGAGTGTGAGGCCATTGTGAATCAGTTTGAGAGGGAGGGCACCAGGGCAATGAACGTCCTCGAGGGCTTGTCGGTGGAATAGACGACGCAGACCTTGACTGGATCATTACGGATGAATGAGTTACGCTTTTAGAACCTGGCAATATGTGTTGGTCGCTCTGGCGGTGCGAAATAAACAATTGGGAATGGCGTTGTGGGTCAGCTCAGAGTCTTGAATGAGAACCGGATTGATGATCCCTGATGAGCATCTGCTCGCTGTGTTGTTCTCATCTGCGAACCTTTATCTACATGCCGTCGTGGTTGCCTTCTGCATATAATCCAAAGAGGAACTCTAGTCCTATAGACCGCTATTCAAGGCAAGGGATCGTTGCAATGACGGACTTTAGCTCCTTGCTGCAATAGACTTGTTCATCTGTCGTGAATTGAAACTTTGTTCATTGTGTCTTCTTGGAGGGTCTGAGCTAATCCATGCTGACTGTTTTCTCCTGGCGGTAGAGTCGACTGCCAACAGCACACAATAGAAGGCGACGTCACGGGCAAGCAGCGCAGAATTTACAAGTCACTCGATAAGACATACCATTATTCAACTAATTATTCCGCAAGGTCCGCCATCGAAGGTAACTCGACACCTCACCTTCCTCCGCAACAATTCCCACCCGCCATCAATCTGCCACGAGACGTGCGCTAAGCAGTCCCAGGCGTGCTTCTGAGAACGAGCGTCTGGGGGTATCTTTAAAATGTTCCACGTAGTCGCTCGGAAGCATCATCGAGGAGGTTGCTGCCACTCTAGCCGATTATTCGTGTGCTCATCACAACGTGTCCCCCGCTCCAAACGCACAAAAATGGTCATCAATGAGAGTCGTGAATATGTCTAAGGTATGGACATGGGCCGTGGACACTTCAGGCGAAGAATACGGCGAGTATGGGCAGGGCCATCATCATCAAGGTACCACTCGCTGCCAGGCGAGGCGCTGCGGCAGTGATGACGGCTGGCTGTGAAGGCTGTGAAGGGGACCCGGTTCCGCCGGCAACGCCCGAGTTGGTTGATTGACCCGGGACGTGGGATGCCGTCTTCGATCCGCTTCCTGGAACACCGCCAGCAGCGGAGCTCCCCTGGCCAGGGGCGCCACTGGCGCTGCTTCCGCTACCGGCCCCATTCCCCTGCGTGGAGCTCTGCTGTCCTCCAGAGATGGCAGAAGACCCAGATCTAGTTGCTCCCACAGGGAGGGCTGTAGCTTGTGTTGATACACCAGCAGTGGTGCCTTTGGTTCGAGAAGCTGCGCCGCCGGTTTGCGACTTGACCGTGGTCGCAGCGGCCGAGGAGCCTTGACCTGCTGTCGAGGAAGGCCCTGCGGCAGATGTTTCGCTGCTCCCTGCCTGGCTGGGGACAGTGGACTCGGCGGCGGTTGAGCTGGGCGCGGGAGTTGCCGTGGTCGTCGCCTTTGGCGTCGTCGACACGATGGGAGTGAAGTCTCCCTGGCTCGTCCCAGCCTGCGCGCTGGTCCCGAGGGTCGGCTGGGTCAAGACCTCGCTGTCAGGGCCAGTTGGCGCCGACGAGGTCGTAGCAGCCTGCTTGCCGTTGCAGTAATCCAGGAACTGTGCAAACTGCGGCTGCACGTAGTCTCGGATGGTCAGCTTGGTGCCCACGGTGTTGTTCAGAATGCATGCGGAGCAGTCGTTGTAGCCTTGCTGGAACTCGCTGCCCTTTTTGCACAGCGAGTCGGTCTTGCCAATAGACTCGGCAATCAGCAGGGCGTTGTTGCAGTCATCGAAGCAAAGGCTGGGAGTGACATCTCGTCTGCCAAACATGTGAAGCTCCCGCCGCTCTTTGCCATACGACGGCGGAGCAGGAGCGCTGGTGTGACGAGGCCAGTCCGACAAGCTGGTCTGGGACGCCCAGTTGCCAGTCGTAATTGTCTCCGTGCGGCCATCCTTGACCTCCTCGTAAACACGGAAGTCGAAGATGTCATAGGACAAGCCGAATGCCTCTGGGTCCAGATTGAAGTAGCCATATGAAGGAGGGTAATACTGCGTCTCGTTCTTCCTCCAGTCCACCTTCGTGTAAGGGGGTGAGCGGATGCAGTCTTGAGGGTTGCACAGGAAGTCTTTTGAAGGAGGCTCCGGCCAGAAATTGCATCCATTCGGCTTCGGGGGGTTGCAGACATATCCCGGCTTGCAGCCAAAGGTAAGATCCGAGTCCGTCGGCAGCGGAGCGGAAGAGCCAGTTGGCGACGGGCACAGCGTCACGCTAAAGATCGGCGTGACTGTGACCGTTCCAGGTGGGAGGACGACCGTTGTGGGGGGGATGACAACCGTGGTCGTTACGATCTCAGTCGTGCCGGGAAGGCTCTTGGTGATAGTCGATACAACAGTTGACCCGGGGACAGTTCTCGTCTCCGCCGGAAGAGTTACCGTCGTCAATTGCCCTGGAGCCGTGACGGTCTCCCCCGGACGTGTCAGCGTCGTCAATTGCCCAGGAGCTGTGACGGTTGCCGTCTGGGTGATGAGCTTAGTGATCTGAGTCACCACCGGGTAGCTGCTAGTGAATGTCGAAACAGTGGTTATGTACTCTGTGCTGATGCTTGTAGTGACAACCGTATGGTCGGAGGTAATAGTCACGGGATACTGGGTTGTGAGAGTGGTCGTTTTCGTGAATGTGGTGGACAGCCAGACCGTTGTCTCTTCGGTATGAACCTCGGTCAATGTTCGCGTGTTTTCAATCGTGGTTGGCACCACCGAAATGGTAGGCACTACCACAGTCTTGGTGGTGACGGAAGGCTGAACGACTGTAACAGCCGCCGTGGTGGTCGTTGTCCGCCATTCCGTTTTTGTGACGGTCTGGCAGTGCGTGTCGGGCTCTGCCAGGCTCTCAGCGCCGTATGCCGATGGACCACTAGCCTGGCGCTTCGCTTTCGGTGAGCAACTGTCAAGAGTTAGCTGCTGTATGCGCCGATGGACGATATTCCCATTGTGACAAGAGCGTAAGCCAGTCGTGCACGTCTCTTGCCAAACAGAATTCGTTGTCTCTTGTTCCAAGGCACGCAAGTCCAGTACTTACTTTCTCACAGAAGTTACAGTGACGGGGTAAGACTTGGAACAGAGATCAGTCAGTGAGCCTAAGGATTTAAGCAGTCATGGCTACTTACAGTCGCAAAGGTTGCAGTAGTTGTAGTCGTGACAAACTCCGTTGTGTACTCCAGCTTTGTCGAAACATCGTGCTGGGTAATTGTATCATGTGCTGTAACTGTGTCGTGAGCCGTAACTGTATCGTGCTCTGTAACTGTAGCCTTGTCCGTAACTGTATCGTGCTGTGTGACTGTGGCAAAGACCTGTCACATCGACAATTTTAGCAGATGGTAAGTTGTGCCGGTGGGAACCACGAACCGTGGTGGGAACCGTCTGGGTGACCGTCTCGGTGACCGTATCGATAGTGCTGGGATCGAGTGAGCGAGGTGACCAGCAGTTAGGTCATGACAGACTCACTGAATTGTGGTGTGAGGGCATGTGAGCGTGGTGCAGACGTCACACTCTGCGCTCTCTATTCGTATGTAAAGCCCTCGACTGGTCACAACCTCGCGCCTGAGCAACTTCTTGTCATCTGGCGAGGCCACATCTTTCGAGGCAAAGACGACCGAGGCAAGGGCGCCCACAGCCCATAGAGCTGCGCCGGACCGCATTTCGAGCTGAGTCTGGAACCGGACTGAAGGACGGTGTTGGGAACGTCGAGCGACTGTTAGCGAATGTGTAAGACACAAAGCGCGATTTCCCTGGTGTTGTCGAACACACTCCCGGCTCCTGCGCAGAAAACGAGCGGTTGCGACAACAGAGCAGGGAAGGGGTGTGGAGGCAGCACGACGTGGATATGTATAGTCCAGGGTCCCGAGCAGAGCTTATGGAAAACGGCAAGACGCTCTAGCGAGAAGTACAACCAACAATGCAGGCAAAGTCACATAAGCGGACGACCTGTGGGGTAACCTTGGCCTTGAAGCGAGAGTCGGACGAGTATGATCAAAGAGCATATGACCAAGATGCTTGCCGCTTGCCGCTTGCCGGGACCTCGAGACAGAAGAAGAAAAAGTCAGTCAATTTCGCGCGCAAGGCTCGCAAGGGGACCCATTGGCCAAGGCAAAGATAGATCCGTCAATACGACGATAGACAGGGGGGTAGCACAAATGTTCCTCCGAACAGATCTTTGGGGACCTAGAGCTGGTGCTGATGTGCCAAGTAGTCAGGGCCAGACGGTGGCCCAGTGACCATGACCCCAGGCACAGCCTGGTCGAGAAAGTAGTAAACAGCCGTACGAACTAACTTACATGCAGAGATTACGGCCGGGTGGAGCCCGCACGCAGCCACAACATGGACATGGCTTTTTGGTCCCCTGCAAAGGGCCGTCTTGGGTTGGATCGGGCCACACGGCCATGGCAACGAAGCACTAAGTGTAGCCAAAAAGAGGTATCACTTCGACGAATCACACGCAATAGCCAGGCTGGTGACTGCGGGCCTTGTCAGCCTTGCGGCAACCTGTAGCAGAGGCTCTGTCAATACAGAGCTTTGCGTGAAGTCGATCGCGATTATCGACTGGATAGGAACCAATTGTTGAGGCTGAGAAGCAAGCTGATGTGCGCGATACGAAGATGAACAATGCCGTTCGGCACATGCGCTGGCACAAGCGAAACAAGCATGCGAGGGTACGCGCCGTTTCTCCGTACGGACACATGAAGATCCCGGCTCGGGAACCGGGGCCTGCGCGGGGTCGTTGGACGAGCGTGAGTAAACAGCTCTTGAGAAGGGAGTTTGGGTCCAGCAATTCAAATTGATGGCCAAGATTGGCGTCTGCTGAGTGACTGTGTGTCTGGCTCTCGCAGCAGATCGACAAGTGTTGATGAGTCGCCTGCTCGTACTCGAACGGCTTCACCGAGCGAGCCAACTGCAGAATAGATGAGACAGGAACTACGGAAACGCAGAACGGCTGGGCAGCGACAGTATTTGCCACAGATTGCGGGAGAATAGGCACTTCCGTGTTGAATTGCGATGCACTCGGCGACACAATGGGCTGCATCGTGTTGCTTCGGGCAAAAGAACCCGGCGAACAAGTTGGCCGCTTGGCCTCCAGAAAAGGCACACTATGGGAGCTTGGCCGTGTCGCCCATAGCCTCGTGCGGAACAGCAGAGGCATGTGTCCGCGCGTACGGAAAACTGTACGCGAGTACTCCGTATGCAGCGGAGAGATGCTGCCGACGGCGACGATGGACGGCGACGGGCGGTAACGATGTCCTGCACGGCGGCATGAATGCAACAGTCGGGTAACGATGCTGCATGCACGTACGTAGGTACGAGCGCAATTGGCACTGCGTGGCCTGCGCCCGCTCCACCCGCGCGCACGAGGCAATCGATGGGATGGCACGGCACTGTACGTAAAAGGCGCAGCCAGCACGGGCAACACGTCCCTGGCCTGGCACACACACCGCGGCGGAGGTGATTTTCTGGAATAAGGCAGCCATGTAAGACGGGCGATTCAGCCGCATCTGAGTTGTCGGCTGGCGCGGCGGTCGAGTTGGATATGTTGGTGGAGGTGGTGATGAGGCAGAGCAGAGCAGACGAGAAAGCGCTTACAGAGAGCACGTCGGAGCCTCTGCCGTGGCTCCACCCGTTCGGGCAAGAGCTTCCTTGCGGGTTCCACAACGGGAACGGGCCACCTGCCATGCGAGACCCCATTGGCTGCCTTGGCTGCTCTTTTAGGCAACCGCCGAGGGACCACCTTCCCCGGCGCCCGACTTCAAGCACCTCATCGGTGGCCGCTCACAGGCTGACTGTGTCTTCCCCGCGGCCACCTCGGTAGTCTCGCCCTCGTGTGTCTCACCCATCATCGCCCTCACTCAGCATACCGTGGCCATGCCCTGCCATGCCGTATCCCTCACTCATCGCCGCCTCTGCGACTGACGTCTGGGAACAAATCAACCAGCCCGTCCGAGGCCTTGCAGGCGCTCCGTCGTCGGCGACCCCGCAAAGCCTTGCCAGCGGAGCCGGGCTTGCCAGGGTTCCATTAAGCTGTCACCTCCCTGTCACGCAGCCCGTGCTCCCCGCCACCAGATTATCTGCCTCATTGTTGCTGACTTGTTGGTTCTGCGTCTGGAAACAGCTCAACTGCGTACCTCTACGGCTCAACAAACAACAAACAAATCTCCGCTCTGTGTCCGGCAGATGCCCCAACGCCAATGCCCCTTGCAGTGCGGAGTACAGAGGAGAATTTGCGTCCCGGACGAGCCCGCCACCGCCGTCGTGGACCCTCGGCTACAGCCAGCACGCCAAGGCCATCGCCGTTGTTGGTCGCGCAACCATGCACTGGCCTGCCATTGCGGGCCTTCTGCACTCGTCCATCAATCAGCGCCAAATGAAGCTGCAGCCGGCCATGCAGTGAGACCTAAACCAGCACAGCCAAGCACGCAGCTCACCCTCCTTGACGAAGCCCCTCCCCGCTCGTCCGCGGCCCTGATGTCGCCTTGTCAACATTGGCCTTTCGGCTGCTCCGCGGTCTAGATGAATATAGGCCTTCTCGCTCGTGACTGACATACGGCTTTAGTCTCATCGGCCGATGCCCTTGCCTGATAGCAGCCTCGGGCGTCCTAGTGCAGGTCCCCGTCTGGCTAGCTAACGCAGCTGCGGCTACGGCTATGCAATTCGATCTGCCTGCAAAGCCCCCTCTTCCGTCCCAAGGAACAGAGTGGCGATGGTCTCCCCCTCTCCACTGCCTTGTATTGGCATCGACGAGCATCATCTAGCAAGTTCTCAGCAAACCACTTCAAGGCGGCCAACAGGTTCTCGTATTGATGCAAAATCTCTCTTGGGACCGCTATTCCATGTAAATTGGGCAGGGACCATAATCATACCCCAGCTTTAGGTCCGTGCTGTCTAAGCACGGTATCCAATGCAACCAGTGACAAGTTGGCATCGCACATGCTCGATGATTGCGTGTCGACGGTATTGCGAGGCGCCCGTGCTACCCTTCTCCTCTTCCCTAATGCTGCACTATGAGTGCCAAGCCAGCCTTACAGAAACGCCGACATTGGACGCTGGAATCTAACAGACTTGCTCCCGTCCACTCGGGTCCTCGCTGGTGCCCTCACCCTCTGTATCCTCCATCCGGCTACTTCTATGCGCCTCGTTCTGCAGAGCATCGACGCGAGGTACCTGGGTGCATGATGCGGAGGGAACGCTGCCCCAGGACACCGCGCTCCACGTCTGCTGCTCGGGAATATGGCTCTTCCGTGCGTGTCTGTCTTCCATTTTTGCCACGGGCTGGAAGGCGTTGCGGAAGAGGTGGGACCCCGGGCGTTACATCAAGTGCTCACGTCTTATTCGCACTAACTAAAGCATGCCTGTGCTTTCTGGTCCCATGCCTAAGCCCAATGTGCTCGTACCCTGTAAAATCCAGCTACTGCCTCAACTCCACCGTCGTCCATATCGCCCGGTCCCATGTGAGGCATACGCGGGCTACCTCCATTGCCCTTCGCGACCATCCGTTCACCGCAAAACACCATCTTAATGGCATCGGGCGCCATTGAGCGAACAAGCGATGCATGACCGCGTCGTTGACGCAAATTTCTGCTAATTTGACGGCCCAGCTCCGACTCACGAGAACCTGTCGCAGGAAGGAAGCGCTGATAGCAACAACTCTTTTTTCGAGTTCCTTGAGAAAGTCATTGTCGCGCTTTCATTTGACTTGTCGCTGTAATACTTGGATGTCAGCATTTGCGCGTTGTAGGAATCTGTCACAATGAAGCATCACGGTGCGATGTTCTTTGGCCTTTATGGCTTACTGGCGGCTCCATGTCTCGCCCAGTTTGACAACTGGGTTTCCCATCAAATAAACACAACAATCTGCTACTGGAAACAGCCTCGTGGTAAGTATTCGGCATGAAATATTGGAGGACATCTGGTAGTGGGGGATGCTTCGACTGACTGCTTTCTCCAGCGGCTTTGATACGAGATACGGTCTATATTGATGGAGGTAATATTTGGTGGTCGGCTGGGCTCGACTCGGGCGAGATGGGAGCCGTCACAAACCCAGGTTTGTGTATAATACAATATCTCTGGACAGAGCGAGGACTGATCTCCCTCCCTTAGGCAATTTCCAAGGGCTTATTCTCACGTACAACCTGAGCGAGCCTTTCACTGCCGACACCAATATCACGGGCATACTGTTGAAGAACATGGTTTCCAAAGCAAGAGGTGGTACAGCAAACGGTATGAGCTCAGAGCCAAATTACTTCGACGGAGGCATGCTCGCGAACGACGCCGAATTCTACCTGTACGGCGGTGCCGTATTCAAGCTTGACAAGCTATATGCCGAACCGGCTGCGGACGCGGCTCTGCAGTACCAAGCCTATCAGTACGGGGTGAATAAGCCGCTTTGGAAAAGGGGCTTTTTTGACGGCCACCTCGGCGACAATGTTACTCGATACGTCGCCTACGGCGCGGCTGCAAACGCGCCCTCGGAGAACAAGGCATGGTATTTTTCAGGCCTCACTTCCCCGACCCGCGGTTCAATAACCATCAATGGGAACGAGTCGACTAGGGCTGTGAACATCTCAAACACCCTCATCAGCGTAGACATGGGCACACAGCTCAGCGAGAAATGGAGCAATAGCACGTTGCCCGACGAGATCAAGGGGCGGTCGAATGCGGAAGTAGTCTGGGTTCCAGTCGGCAAGCAAGGGATTCTTGTCGTGCTCGGTGGGGTAACATATCCGGAGTGGGCTACAACAGTGCATAAGTCGACTGATCCGGACGCAAGCGTGAGTCCAGCAAAGATCTCAGGCTCGAGTACTCTCTAACATCTCCCAGACAAAGGAAAGCCCAGAGTTTATGCAGAAGATCGACATCTACGACGTCGAAAGCGGAAAATGGTACAAGCAGCCGACAAAGGACGGTCCGGGAACACGGAGCAGGGGTTGCGCGGTTGTGGCTACCGCGGCTGATCGTTCGAGCTTCAACATTTACTACTACGGTGGGTTTGATGGCATTCACCCCACAGCCGACTTTAACGACGACGTTTGGGTTCTCTCGCTGCCTTCGTTCACGTGGACCCAGATCAACAACGGCACGAAGCTGCACGCGCGAGCGGGTCATAAATGTTTCCTGCCATATCCGGATCAGATGATGGTCTTCGGCGGTTATGCCCCCGAAGCTGGCGCCCTTCCGGCGTGCCTGGACAAAGGCCCGGTTGTGATTTTCAACACGACCAGCGGCCAGTGGATGGACTCGTATGACCCGAAGAAGCACAGCGCATACGGCGTTCCTGAAAAGGTCCAAGCAGTAATTGGGGGGAACGCCAACGGCGGTGCAACGGTGACCAAGCCGGCGCCTTCTGGGTGGGCAACGAGTGGCCTGGGCGACATCTTCGCGGAGAAGTACAACACCAGCAAGATCACGACTTACTGGCCATATGGCGCCGCGCCCACCACGGGGCGGCCGGATCTTCCCCAGAAGGATGACGGCGGTGGCAGCGGCAGTGACGACAAGAAGAAGATAATAATACCTGCGGTTATCGTTCCAGTTGTCTTTCTGATCGGAGCCGGGCTTATTGCCTGGAGATGTATCGCGGCCCGGAGAAGCCGTGACGGTAGCGTATCGAAGGACTCAGGCTCGGATGAAGCTACTCTGCGCATCCGATCGTGGATCAGGGGCCAGCACCCTGAGAAGGCTGTTACGGTCACGAGCTCTGATATCGTTGCTCCGAGTCCAGAAATTGGAAAAGAGCCTTCCGTGGCCCCAATGTCGCCGGTCACGGACCAGTCTATTCATCATGAGATGGCGGACACGCAGGTCGCAGAGCTGGACGGTAAGTGTTGTTCCCTTGCGCTAATGTATTGAGAGCGGCGGCTAACATTTGCAGACACATCTCCGCCTGCTGAATTGCATGATACGGGTCTCTCGCCCATTGATGTGATCCAAAAGCACTCCAACTTTGCACAAAACAAGGCTCGTTCCCGGAACGATCCTTCGCAAAGCTCGTTTTCCTTCGCCGACAACACAAGCTTTGTCTCCCGAACGTCCGGGGCAGCAAACAGCGCCAGGGTCGACTCGCCGCTCCTCGGAAACACGTCGCCGTTCGTTGGCATGGCCATGCCTACGACCAGCGAGAGCGCTCTTGGTGAGCATGGGCAGACCATACACGAAGGCCCGGAACAGATCATTTCTCCTGTAACAAACTCGCCGCCGACGGCAGGTGAAGTACTTGCGGATGACTACATCTCAGCTGGAGAGGAGGTCAGATCGAAGAAAAGAAGCGCATTTTATGAGAATGAAGAGGACTTGGGGAGATCGAAATAGGCCGCTTTAATGCTTTTAGTTGTAACGTCTTATTGATGACATTTCGTGTACACGAGTTGCTCTCGAATACCTTGTAGTCTTCTGCTCTGGAGCGCACCTGGGCCCCAGAATGCCTATCTCGAAATCTTCCAAGCCAAAACAACAGCTCCTAAATATGAACTGGTGGTTCATCCGTTCAAACACTTTTCGCAGCACTCCACGCCCATGATCCAAGAAAAACTCCTTCATGCCGTTTACCTCGCTCGACGCGGAACTTTTTAGACCTCGACAATTTCGTCGTCCTCATCTGCTTCTATCTCCTCTACGCGACTGGTCCCATTCGCGCCCGGCTCTTCCTCATCCCGCATCAAGACCTGCACCAGCCGGTCGCACGCCTCCCGCACGGCCTCGTCGTTCACCCGGAGATGCGTCTCGCGAATGATGGGATACACTTTGATCTCACGCATCAAGTCGCGGCCCTCGCGCGTCGTCGTCAGCAACGTGAGCGTCTCGACGTGCGTCTGGACGACGGTGCTGTCGGGGTCACGGTGCTTGTCCGGCGGAAGCAGCTGCAAGTCGGGCAGCATGGCCATGGTATCGTCGACGTCGTACTCTTCGTTTCCAGTGATTGGCAGCAGCACGTAGGGCAGAATGTCGATGCCGTCAGAGGATAGGAAGGACGGATGCGAGGCGACGTCGAAGGCGACGTTCTTGATGGTGCTGGCGACGCCCTTGCGGCGCACTTCGGACTTGTGCTCGGTGAAGACCTTGAGCTTGGTCAGGGGGATGACACCGTCGTAGGGCTGCGGGTTGACAAAGAACTGCCGGATCTCGGGGTGCTTGGCCAGATCGGCGAAGACGTAGGCGAGGTAGTCAAAGTCGGCCTTTTTGTTGTACGCGCCGTCTTGGCCCTTTACGAAGAGATCCATGAGCTGGTCCAGGACGACGTCGTCGGAGCCCAGCGCCTCGGGAGCCTGCTGCTTTCTTTGCAACACAGACTTGATACCGTCCCACTTGGCGAGGTTGGCCAGCAGCATGGCCAGCAGATTGGCGTTTGGCTCTTCGGGGTTCTTGTGACCATCAGCATTCGTTACGCGAGTGTGAGCAAGCGGTAGGTAAACTTACAACTAGGTAAGCAAAGACCAGGTCCAAGAACTTTTCGTCTTTTACCAGCTCGTCCAGCACTTCCGGGTCGCCGGACAGGTTGACCAAGATGGTCAGGACATGTTCGGCTATTCTCTGCGCATCGAGTTGTCAGTTCGACGCTGCGGCAAGACTCGGTGGAGGAAGCAACGCACGGGATGGTCCTTGATCAGGAGCTTGAGGTTCTTGATTGGCTTCAGCCCGTCCGCCTTGAAAATGGCCGGCTCCGCTGTTGAGTAGGGCACGAGGTTCTCGCTGGCTGCCAGGCGAATCTGAGGGTTGGGATGGGCGATGAAGCCCACAAGCTGATCGTCCAGGCTGATTAGCATCTCTCTCTCATTACAGACAAGGCTCATGAGTGCTGCTGCTCTTCAATGCTGCTCAAGAGTCGCTTACCTCTTCAAGTTCTGTCGGCATTTTGGCTCTGCAATGCCCTAATATCTTGTTTGAGCTGATGAGTTGAACGTTGTGATGGACTCGACGATGTGGAGGGGCATTTTTAATGGTGGGGGTTCAAAGCCTGAAATTCCAGCGTCATAGGCCGGGGTCCAGGTCCCTGAGGACCCACTGAGCTCGCCGGGTCAGAAAGCACACTGCGGCTTCATTTTCTTAGCCAGGCTCGGGAATATTCGAGGAGCTGACTCAGATGAGGTGAATTGAAAAGCCAGGGACATGATCTCGAATAAGATTCTCGAATTTATCCATCGCTGTGCGTATTTATTCATGAGCTGCATTCATGCCAGAAGCACAAGTGTCCGAATAAGAGGACCTGTCGGTACAAAAGCTTTGAAGAGACGACAAAAGTCCCGATCGCTGCAGCGTATAAGAAAAATAAAAAGATAGTAGAGACTTTCATCTCTACCGATTCTATTCCTCAATCTGTTCAATTTACTTTCATTTTCCTCTCAGCGAACACGAGATGCAGCCGGACCGAGGAACCTGTGGCATGTCAGGCCTTAAGGCGGTGAGAGCTCGCTCACACCTTGCTGGATGATGCGCTAAACCAAATTCGGATGAGGGGTGGCAGATCGATAAGACAAATTTTTGATTTTCTGCCCACCGCCGCCTCGCTGGGCACCACAACTTCAAATCGCACCAGTGATACCTTGAAGCTGCCATCTTCACAGCCTCAACCACACAAGATGCCCAAAGCTACCACCCCCACGGCCGGCCGCCCGGCCAGGCGCCACAACCCTCTCGAGGATGACATGGTCGCCACCGGCGTCCTGCGGCCCACCAAGCCGGGCAAGAGAAAGGCCAAGGACGTTGAGGGTGCCGAAGAGCACTTCGTCGACTCCAAGGCGTCCAAGAACATCCTGCGAATAGGGCGCGAGCTGGCCGAGGAGGAGAATGCAGAGCGCGTGGCGTCTATGCCGGAGCCCACAGTGGACAACTTCGGATACAACTCGCGGTTCGACGATGCCGCCGATGATGAAGAGGGCAAGACATACGACGATGACGAGGCCTGGGGTGACGAGGAGGAAGTGGTGGAGGAGATTGAGGTGGATCCCAACGACCTGGACATGTACAAGAAGTTCATGCCCGACGAGGAAGACGACTTGTTGAAGCACGGCTGGGATCGTAAGCCCACAGGGGAGGAGCAGGGCGACAGCGTCAACCTGGCGGACCTCATTCTCGAGAAGATTGCCGCGCACGAGGCTGCCGAGGCGAGGAAAGATGCTGGCATGCCAGTTGACGACTATGAACTGCCGCCCAAGGTGGTCGAGGCTTACACCAAGTAAGTCGCACTTCCCAGGAGCTGACACGAGGCCTATTTACTGACATGCGCAGGATCGGGCAAATTCTGTCTCGCTACAAGTCCGGACCCCTCCCCAAGCCGTTCAAGATTCTCCCCACCATCCCGCACTGGGAAGAGATCCTCGAAATCACCGAGCCCTTCAAATGGACGCCCAATGCCTGCTACCAAGCGACGCGAATCTTTGTCTCACACAAGCCCGTCGTCGTGCAGCGGTTCCTGGAAATGGTGATATTGGAAAAGGTCCGTGAGGACATTTACGAGAACAAGAAGCTCAATGTCCATTTGTTCAACTCTCTCAAGAAGGCTCTGTACAAGCCGGCGGCGTTCTTCAAGGGATTCCTGTTCCCGCTGGTAGGCAGCGGAACTTGCACTCTTCGCGAGGCTCACATCATCTCGGCGGTCCTGACCAGGATATCCGTTCCAGTTCTGCATTCTGCGGCGGCTCTCAAGGGCCTTTGCGACATCGCCGCGCAGGAGGCATCGCAGGGCAGCGAAGGAGGAGGCGCGACGAACATCTTCATCAAGGCGCTGCTCGAGAAGAAATATGCCCTTCCGTACCAGGTCATCGACGCGCTGGTCTTCCACTTCCTGCGATTCCGCAGCGTTGACCCGGCCAGCATCCAGAGTGGAGACGCCATGACGGGTGTACACGCTGAAGGCGACGCCAAGACCAAGCTGCCCGTCATCTGGCACCAGAGCCTTTTGGCATTCGCGCAGAGATACAAGGGAGACGTTACCGAGGATCAGCGTGAGGCGCTCCTTGACCTCTTGCTGACGCACGGCCACTCTGCCATCGGCCCGGAGGTGCGACGAGAGTTGTTGGCCGGCCGAGGCCGTGGCGTCCCTCTGGAGCCGCAAGAGCTGGGCCTGGATGGGGATGACACCATGGCCATCGACTCTTGATGGATCGACCAGCCACATGGAGATGTACGCGAAGCAGCATGAGCATGATGTTTGAGGTGTCATGTACGGCGTTTGGAGTTTTTGCCGCTGGCCCGTGATCTTTTTGGACACATGAGGAGGAAGATGATGGACTGCACAAAGTAGCGAATGCAAAAGTGTTGCCAGGTCGATATCAATTAGAGCAGCGCTCCTGAAGAGACAAGAATTAAGAACTCACCTAGGTGCTTGCGCCTGCCGACATGTGCCCCTGGACTCCAGCCAAGCTTTGTATGCTCCGGCAGGCGATATCCCACATCGGAGACGAGGAGCGATGGGACGACGGCCATGTGACGGCTGGCCGCCTGGTCCCCATTCCGACGATCAGAACCCGCATCCACCATCGCAGGCCCCTTTGGCCTTCGTGCTGCGCGACCTATGAGTTCCACCCTAATTTACATGTATGATTTCCCAGTCAACGCGAGCCTCAGTGTTACCGCCTACCATCACCTCCCTCATCCTCAAGATCCTCCCCGTCGGCCCTACGCAAGTCCTTAAAGCCACGCCTCTGCGCGCCGCAATGTCGACCTCGCTGTTTCAGAGATCGATACTTCCCGGCGACCCTGGAGAGATGAGGTACGCACTCGACGCGAGCCATCTACCTATCCCCGTCGTAGCTGGAAGGCCATGAGACGTGCTGCTGATGACGGTATAAGCTACTTGAACCTCCCCTTTCAGTCCTCCCAGACGAAGCCGCCGATATTTTACCTTTCCTTTCCGACGCCTGCCCCCGACATGTCCCACACAGCTGGGTTCGGCTGGCGGCGGACGATGATGCCCGATGACGGCGCGTCGTCGGCCTCGAACTTCTTCTCCTACCCTCGCCAGCTCCCGAGAGGCACCGCCGACGCGAGGTCGAACGCTTCCGGCTCGCCAACAGCAGCAACAGCAGCAGTGCTAGCGAACCATCCGTCCGCTCCGTCTCGGAAGCCCACGTTCGGCGTCGACCCGCCGCGCCCGGCTCGCGAGGGATTCGAGTAGGTCTGGTTCCCGGAGGGGTACTGGGCGGAGCGGCGGCCCGTCGGCGGGCACAAGAGCAACGCCAGCTCGCGCTTCTCGAGGTGGCGGTCGCGCTCGCGGTCGCGCTCGACCAAGACGGCGAGCGACACGGATCTCCCCTCGGCGTCGCTGCTGTCCTCGCCGTCGCTGAGCCAGCCCAGCCCGCTGGGGCACCAGGTCTCGCGCGCCTCGGAGCCGCCCCCGAGCCCGTACGTTTCCGAGTCGGCGCACGTGCTCTCGCTGCAGAATCCGACCATCGTGGTGCTGCCGAGCGAGGCGGACGACATGTCTGTCGCGTCGTCGCGCTCCGTCGAGCGTGAGGTTGAGGATGTGAGTGAGGTTCCCTCCCGGGAGACGGTTGTCGGCCCGCCCTCCGCGAGAGCTGTCTCCTTTACGGATGAGCGTCTGTCCGCCGAGCCATGGTATGTCAGAGCCAAGAAGAAGCTTGAGTCCAAGATCAAGCCCAAGGGCCGCAGAGAGGTATCAGCACACCGCGTTTGGCCGCCGCTCCTCGCTCCGTAGCTCATGCGATTGTAGAAATCACGGAGCCGAAGTGTTCATATGCCCACCATTCATGACGAGGACGAGAACGACGACGAGGACTCCGGTGTCCCCGCCACAGACGGCACACGCAGCTTCCCCTTCCCGCAGCACATCATCAAGATGCGCACCCGGCTCAAGGACGACGTCGGCACGACGAGGATCTCGCGAAAGCTGTTTGGCAGGACGCCGTGGCGCTGCAAGGGGTCCAACGGCTCTCTAAGATCTGCGGGTGGTTCTTTCAGGGACGTTCTCTACGGGGCCACGCCGCCTGCCACGCCCGTCTCTCGCCATGCTGCAGTGGATGGTGCGTCCTGAACCGTCCCCTCTTCTAACTTGGATGTGAGCTGATGGTGTCATGCAGCGTGCTCCCCGTCGACGAGCTACCCCGGCGGAGTAAGTAGCCTGGTGATTCGCGCGCTCCGTCCCCTGTCTGTCTGGATCCTCACACAATTTCTCAGGAAGCCGTTCGCATCAGCACGCCGCCCCTCGCCGTCACGCCAGATGGCAAGCCGCGCGGCTTCTTCACCAGCTTGACCCCTCCCGCAGAAGGGCCCGGCAACGGCAACGAACTTGGCGCCAGAAACAGCGAAGGCCTCGCGTTCAAGCAGCACATGTCCGCTCCCTCCCGCCCCGCGTCTCGTCACACATTCCACAGCCTTGGCATCAGCCTGCCCGCCCAGAGGCGCGAGTGGTGGGAGCCCGTGCCCTTGCACGCCAACCTCCGACGGCCACCTCGCGTTTCCAGTGACTTTCGGTTCGATGTTCCGGAGCACCTGCCTAGCAGCCCGCTTTGCGCCGCAAACCCCCGCCATGCAAGCGGCGGGAAGGGGATCTGTGTTTTTCACGGGCGGCGGAAGACCCCGGCGAGGTTCAAAGATACGAAGAGTTCGGGAGAAAGCTCGGGCTCGGGCGTGGACCTAAAGGACTGAAGGGATACAATCGCGAGATAAACATGACACAGAGATACCAAAACACCTAAGGCTTCATGAGAAAAATCACTTTATTCCGTCGCTTGCTTTCTATATGCCAAAAAGAGGCGGCTCTTACTATGGGTATCACGGAATATAATACTCCTTGCATCCCTCCGCGCCACGCTGAAGTCCTAGAAGTTCCGTGCTGCGCCTCAAATGTGCGCACCAGTGTAACCTGTCGGCGCCTTCAGCGGATCGTAGCTCGAATGCGGTCTGTCGGAGCCACCGTACGCAACCCCGATGTCGTCTGTCTGACGCCCGTCGTACGGCCTCGCCCTGCCGTCGTCGTCCGTCACATGGTGATATGGGGACCGGCGTTGCGCCTCGGCGTCCGCACCGCCAAGTCCACCGGCGCTCTTGCGGTCGTTGCTCGCCCAATCGCCCGTCGATGTCAGGGGCAGAGAAACAGGGGCATATGGCTGCTGGCGGCGCCGGAAGAGGTGCGCATTACGCCTGATGCCGTGACCGTTGATGTGGGTGATGATAAGGGCGACGGTCCACACAATGGTGATGGTGGGTAAGACCCAAATGCTCTCTAAATACTCACCGACCGCCTCGTCATGAAACCAGAGTATAGCGGTGAGGCCCATGCCGAGCGACAAGAGGAACAAGATGACGAGGCGGATGATTGGCCAGACCTTTAGCGGCGTGGTGCGCGCAATGAGAGAGAGGACAATCATGAAAAAGAGGGTGCACCCTGAGGCAATGTAGCCATAGGCAAACTGCATCATCAGTCAGTATCATATACGTCTCATGAGTCACCGCCGGTCCAAATGAAGCATACCACCAGCCTGTAGCGTTCCCAAGTCTTATCCTGAATTTCACCTTGGAACCCTCCTCCGCTGACATCGTGGCTCGCCAAGGGATCCTTGGTCGTGATTTCGCTTTCGAGGTTGATGCCGAAGTTGCCAAACAAAGCATTTGTCATGGATGTCATAATAGCGTTGGAGCTACTGAGGAAGACCTCTATGGAGTTGGAATCGGCGTCGGTGAAAATATTGTCGTCGTCGGTCTTGAAGTATTTGGAGAGGTCGGACCAGAAGCTGTCGGGGATCTGCGTGAGATTTGCAATGGCACTATTGACGGTGTCGAAAGTGCTGGTGATTTTGGGTGGGTAGAGTTCAAAGAATTCTTTGGTTGTTTGATTGTACTGCTCCTGGAGCCCCTTGCTCGTCATATTGGCAAGGTCGTCAAGGTTTCCATCATCCTGGTTCAGACCGTCGAGTACACGGTTGAGCACGTCAACGATTTTTGACCAGATAAGGTATTGAGTGAAGGCTTGCATGAACAAGACGAGGGCGAGATGGAACGGCAGATGGATGGCGGTCCACAGCTGCTGCCGCAAGGCAGGCAGATAGAAGGATGACCGCAGCCAATCGAAGTATATCAAGAAGACGAAGTAGATTGTCGCAGCAGCGGCCGCTACGAGGCCAATCGTCACGCCATCTACAATGCAAATGATCGCGGTTAGCCCTGGCACTGGCACTGGTAGATGGGGGGGGGCAAGGGGAAGGCTGCTCACTCCAAGCCTCTGGTGTCTTGTTAATAGTCACAACCTCCTTTCCAATCTGCACAATGCCATCGCCGAGCATCATAACTGTGAGGAGCGTCATGCGCTTCATGAGGTGCGTGTTGGTCAAGCTGAGGACGGGTGAAAAGTTGGACAAGAGCAGGGAGATGATGCCCTCGGCGGCTGAAATGAAGTACCATGTCATGAAGACACGGCTTCTCCCATGTCGAAAGCGAAAGGTGATGCCGAGGTAGACGGCCGAGGCGGCAGCGTGGACGGCGATTTGGAGGTACAGTGGCAGGCGGGCCTTTCTGAATTTCCTAACGTGCCACAGCGTGGACGCATACTCGATGGCAAGACAAGCGCGTGAAACCGCGAGGATGATCGCTGCAACGGTCAGTTAAATGTAGAGTAGAGACCAATCAAGCCGGGACCACGCTTACACATGGTTCTCATGATGTTCTGGTTTTGATTAGTCGGGTCGAATTTCGGGGCAACTACTGCGAAGCCGACCAGCACGCCAAGTTGAATGGCTCTCGTCACGCGGGCTTCATCGTCTGTCAGTCAAGGACGCCGGCTGGTGCTGGGGTGGAAGGCCAAACCGAAGATGCTGTCTGTGACATAGCGAACGTCGTAGATTGTCACCAAGAACCAGGTCAGCCAGAGCAGACTAAAGTCGCAGGAAAGTCAGTGAGAGCCTCGAAACGATCGCGGCGACATTTGCCTACCAAAAGTAACCAACATAACCCTTGAACCGGGCGTGATTAGTGACTTCTTGGTTCTCCGAGAAGACATTGTAGTTGGCCGCGAAGAAGAGGTCGAAGAAGAGCTCCAAGAGGGTTGGCTCCTCATGCTGTGGGCGAGCACGGTTAGTCACAAGCATTGATTGCTTTTGCGCCACTGGCTGGAGGGACGCACCCGCGCGAATTGGGGTAGATCATGATTGTGGTCGCCAACACCATCTTTTGGGTCCTCGTGTTCGTCTTGAGAATGACCGTGGTCACCGCTGCCACCGGGGCCGATCACAGGGCTCTTGAAGATGCGGAGCTTCTCAGGCAAGTGTAAGTGGTGGCCGTGGTGGTGGTGGTGATGCTCCGACATGGTGCTGGATGCCGAGTCGAATTGCTGCTGTAGTCGCTGTCGAGCTCGCCCGAAAGGCTCCGCAATGGCTGAGGGGAGCGGCATTACGACGAATTGATCAACAATATCATGATGCTTGGAGGGGAGCCGGGAGACTTTCTTATGAGTCCAGATGCCGGGGCAGGATGGGGCATTGCGACGTAATAATCAGTTGGTACGTGAGCCGTGCCCCAGCAAACAGCTGGGACCCTGCACGGAACATCGACGAGGATGGGGGCATGCGTGCGCGGGCGGGCCCCCCGACGGGTTGGCCGAGAGGGCGGCAGTGTAGCGCCATCTCCGCAACGATTTGCTTCCTAAGTGCCTGGGAGATGTTCGAAATGCCTCAGGGCAAGGCATAGAGGTGGCGGCACGTTCGAGTCGGCAAAGCGGCTTGCAGCTATGAGACGCGAGCAGATTCAGCATGCCCCGTGTACTCGTACTCGTGCGCACAGTAGAACGACGAAAATGAGCTCGTAGGCAGGTTGGTAGGCAAACTCAAGGCCGGGCCCCTGCTGCTCCCCCACCATCACCTCCATCATGCTCGTGGGTAGCCACAGGGCTGAACAAGAGTCCCCTGAAAAATGGCTCGATTGGGGAATACGCCCGATTCGGGGACGAAACCGCGCCCCAGCGGCGTTGTTGCACAGGGCTTACAGCGATCTGAGAGACGGGGTAAACCCATCCCAGCGTCTGCCGACGATGCCCAGAGAGCCAAGACCGCCTTGCATTGACATTGCGTCTTGGCATGGGACTTTGTCGGGACGCGCCGCCGAGTTGGTGCTGCGTCCCTGGTCGCCGAAGGAAGCTTCAATTCCTACGCCACGACGTGTTCGCGTTAGCACCCCTGACTCTTGAGACGCACCGGTGCCACTGCCGAAACAAGGGCGCCACGTCGTCCCAGACGAGACAGGCGAAGGCTCTAACCTGCCGGCGCCGCGCGGCCGGGTCCGCACGAGTATGTAGATTGCGCATGCCACTCTCTCCGATTCGCAGCCTGTGGTCGATGCGCGGTGCTGGCGGCGCCGCGCAAAGTCAAAGTCGAACGCAAGCAGCCCACTGGAAATGAGCCTCTCGAAGGATCTGCCCATCCAGGGCTAGCTGTAGATCGAGGCTCGGGTGGAGGACCTCTGCGCGACGACGATTCGCCGGGCTGAGACATGAAGGGGATGGGGCTCGAGGCTGTGCTGATGCGCCGATTCGTATTGGCCGACGTGACAAGGACGAATACGTGCCAAATTTTCCCTCGACGGCTGACTTCCGACCTGAGCACCTGCACGCTGTCGTCAGCGAGCATCGGCTCCTGCCCGACGACAAGCCTGCCTCCCCCCCTGCGGCGCCTTGTGGCTTGGTCTTGCAGCGCCTGTTTAGCCTGTGCCTGCGCCTGAGGCGATGCTTAGCGTCCTGGTGCTTTGTGGGGAATCTTCACGCGCCATGGAAATCGGTACTCGTGTACCGAGTATTGCCGTATGTGAATTTGCGCCGACCATCTCTAAGGTAATATTCATTTCCGTGATTATAACGTACTGTATCCCGGCACGCAATAGTCGCTCCGCTTCCTCACGCGCGCGATACTAGAAGTCATGCGTCGGAATTACGGTAGTAGAATCTGCGCAGTGCGGCTCTAGGGAAATCTGAAGCTCGCCAACGAGATCTTCTTGCTGTCGCACACCTACAAGGACATTAGGCACCAGCGAGTTTCATAACGTCAGTTGACTGGTGTCCGCTTTGTAGCCATGTTCACAAACCAAAGGCATGCAAGGCTTAATAAAGTGCGGCTAATCGGCATGCACCATGAGGAGCACCTAGTGTCATCAACCAAACCGTCGGACAAGCGAGGCGTAAGGTACTTACGCCCGCTTGCATAGTACCGACTAATTGCGCTTCAATCTCTCAGCTAAACGGGGATAAGTTCATCCTCAGAAAACAGAAGCCAACTCATATCATCCATACATGTAAGGTACTTTTAAGGTAGCACCCCCGGCAAGTCCTAAAAAGCCCAGCTAGTCGCGCGGCCGTAAGGGAGCCGGATGACTTTCCAAGTGGTATCGCCTGGAAGAGCAAAGTCTTTAGGTAGGTCGTCATAGATTACGCCTCGGAGCCTAGCAGCAGCAACAACCACGTAGGTGACCGCCACCCAGGGACTCGGCTATTGGGTTCACCTGGCATGCGTCCTGCTGAGCGCGTTAACGCTGTTGAGCGACAATTGCTCACGACTTATTTGCGCTGACCAAAGAGTAGGTACAGTCATATCAACAATATCAATACAGTCTTCACTACATGTACCTTCCGATGACCTCTACCAAGGAGTTTTACTATCCAGCGTAAACTGATAGACAAGGCAGCCGACCTGCGTGGATCCACCCACACCGCCGTTATTACACTTTTTGTAGTTATCAAACAAAAAGTCTCGGCAGGTTTCAGGTTTCGGGTCGTGCAGTCGCAGGGGATTTGACAAGTCGACTTCCTTCGTGCCATCCTGCAGCACGCAACCGGGCTTCCAATAAATATTCATAAAAGAGAAATCAAAAGCCATACTCCCAGAAACCAGTACCATTTCGACGTTTTTGGAGGTATCGTCTTTGTTGAGGAGCCTGTGGGCAAATGTGTCGCATGTGTCTCCGCTATGCCAGTGCACAGAATCTTCGTGGATGTCGTTATGCTTGCCGAATGCGTTCCTGTCGTTGCACTTCCTTTCTGTGAAGTCATACGGCACGCCATTTCGCGGGGTCTCTTTCGCAATGCTATACGCAAATGTTCCGCAGCCAGCATCAAGTGTTCCCTTTCGGGCCATAACGTTCATTGCTGCATGATCCCGCGTTAGCTTACGGCGACAATGGATATATTCCTATTGCGAAAGATATGCTCACCGCCATTGTTATTGCAATATTGTGCAAGTGTCCGAAAAGCCTTTGTGCAGTCCATTGAGCAGTCTTTTTTCGCATCCGACACCGTATAGTTGAGCCAGAAATCGTAGGATTTCCAGGTATCTGGGTTAGGCGGTGGCGTGCGCTTCTGTGCGACGGCTCTGGCGGCTTTCATATGCGGCTCGGGGTCTTTGTTATTGCCCGCGGCGTCGACCCTCATGCTGAGTTTTGTGTCCTTGCGCCACCTTTCGCAGAAGTGGTGGTAAACATTGTTCTTCTCGGACGAGAAGATGTTGGATGGTATTTCGCTGAGATCTCGGCTATTGCAGGTTGGGTCCTTGTTGACAAAGTCTTTGAGGAGAGTCATCATTTGCAACGCAGCGTCCGTGGCATTGTGTCTGATTTCAATCACCGCTGGAACGCATTCGCAGTCCTTGTATTTTCCCTGTTCGTATAAGAGACACAAGCGTTAATTTATAGCAGATACAGCAGTGCGAATGAGGAGATTGCCAGCGTGCTTGTTAGACTTACCGATTTACAGACAGGTTTTGTGGCAGGAGGCTTAGGCAGCTTCAGATCACAGTCATTTTTTGCATAGGCTTGTCCGCATAATAACTGTAAGGAAATGGAGTATACGAATGTTTCAAAGATGAGGGTTCAACCAGCACACATGACTTACAGGCGTCTTTGTCGGGTCAGGGCATCCCGTAGCCGTGGCGGTGGATGTCGCGCGGGTGGAGGTTGTAATGAGGGAACCATCGATGCGATTGTCGTGCCCCAGAGGTTTTTTGTCCATGATGGTATCCATTGCCAGCGCGAGCAACACGTGTGCCATTTGCTCGGCCAATTCGGGGGAAATGTTCACCTGCGGCGCAAAGGCTTGGATAAACGTGTTGACAACCTGCGCCGCGCGATTGGCCGCTCCCGCTGCATCTTTGAATCCAAATGCCAAATGGTCTGTACCAAGGTACAACAGGTCGTTGAGTGCCCCCCCACGCTGCGCCATCATGGCGGCCGCCTCCGCTGCGCAGATGGCGCCGCCGTAGCTGGGCCCAGAACGCTTCTTCTTACTCCCGTTTTCCTTGTCAAACTTGATGCCATCCTCGCACCCTACCCCAGTCCTATGCATGATCTCATCGATGCGTGAGGCTAGTCCCTGGTCTAAGACAATGTCAAGATCGCCCTTGGCGAAGCCGTCATGCGCCGCCGTGACCGGAGTGATGGACGGCGTCTGCGATCTAGGGGAAATTAGCCCTGGCCTGACCTATGTGGGAGCACCCTTACTCACCCTTGAACCTTCGTTGGATCGGGGGTTGGCGTGATTGTGATGACGGCAGAGCCCTGGGCAGAGATCACGACTTCGGTTGATTGTTCCAACTTGGTCGCTTCGCTTATCTTGGCCTGTGGTAGATGAACCACGGTTCCATCGTAGGCATGATCTAGTCGCTGCCACACCGCTACAAGACTGGCAATCAACCCGCCGATGGCTCCAAGCGCCACGATGAATCTTGGGACAAGCTGCGCATGCGCACGGCTGTCAAGCTCGTTGTTAAACTCCACATTGGCGGAGCGGATCACATCCTTGACTTTATTGAAGCAATTGTCTGCAGACTTTCCGCAACCACCAAAGGTGCTTTTGACCTGAGACTGAGTGTCTGGCGAAATAACTATGTCGTATCCATCGCCATCTGATCCAGAGACCCAGATGGCGTTTCCGGCCAACTTGGGAGGATTAATTTTCTGAAGTCTATTAGCGTTCTGGCTGTCAAATCTCCATTTACTTCAGCTCTAACGCACTGATTCATGCTGATACTGCTTTAAGTCTCCCAGATCCAGCGTCTCTGTGTAACAAAGAGCCACAAGGACCGCAAGGACAAGGCTTATCGCTGACTTCATCTTGACGTTGACCAAGATACACAGCGAAGTCTCTTTTTGGAAAATAAAAGAAAGACAATTATTCGCTTTGCTTTGACAAAAAGCAAACGAATCACCAGATGATATATACTCCAGGTCACTTAGTCTGCACCATGATGCCGACGGGCTGTCAGGGTCACAGCCCCCCAATGCCTGGCCAACTGATGGAACTTTACGAGACAGCACGGCTCGTCTCGCCCCCAGATTGCGTTTATGATGGCATAGACGCAACCGCTTGACGCCAGCCCCCAATTGCCTGGCCAACTGATGAAACTCTGCGAGACAGCACGGCTGGGCTCTCGACCCCGAATTGCGTTGAAAATTGCGTGTCAACATGACATGGCATAGACGCAACTGCTTGACGACATTGCCAACAACCTCTGGGAAGGCAGACTTGTCCTTTGTGCTTCACACCAGCCCCCAATTGCCTGGCCAACTGATGAAACCTTGCGAGACAGCACGGCTGGGCTCTCGACCCCGTATTGCGTCAATCCTGCATGCCGACATCATACGGCATAAGCGTAACTGCTTGACGACATTGCCAACAACCGTTGGGAAAGCAGACTCGTCCGTTATGCTTCACGCCAGCCCCCGAGCAATATTTTCGAAACCAGATTTTCGATCCGCGCCTTGGAATAGTTGTGGTGTTGGGCGTTGGTTTGGCGGTGTTGGTTCATTGTTGGTGGCTGTGCTGGTGGAGTTGCAGTTGGGCGCTCGAAGGATTCAAGTTTATTCTGGCATTCAGTGCCCGCTGTGAGTGGCATGCACGTTGGGTGCTCGCCAACGCCCTCAATCTGCATCATCTACCAAAAGTGATTTGGACCCCGACGGGTCATTGTTTCAGTTCTGGGGCTGCATTTGTAATGACATTGTTGAACCTACGAAGAGACGAGTTCATCAGGATTTACAGGACCCCATGCCAGCAGGACTGTTGGCTCGACGTTGCACCCATTGCCGTGTGGTCATGAGGCTTAACAGCCTGACCCCAGGATGTTACCGAGGCATGTTACTTTGAGTCTGCGATACAATGTGTGCGTTGCTTTAATAAGATGGGCGCTTGTGATTCTGCGCCGATTCCTTAGGCGCTTGTGATTATGCGTCCATATATATATACCCAACAGAAACCTCTGCCTCGCATTTTGCGATGGCCGTGTTGAAGTTTCATTTCATACTTAGAAAAAATTGGCAAAAGACCGTATTGAATCTAGTCTGCGCGGTCTTGTTACCATGAAGCTTATTGCTTATGTCCTTCTGCCCTTGTTGCACCGCTGCGCAGCGCATCCGCTGGATCCAGGGCAATCGGAGCAGCCAGAACAATCGGTGCATCCAAGACAACCAGGGAATTCAGCGAAGCCACAGTTTGTTTTGGATACCTCGTGCAGTAAGTTTTCCTGCTCATTCACCTTCCATATGCCTTTCAAGGTTGCTCAAGGGTTGACTAGAGAACATTCCAAATGGTGTTGGGGACCATATCGTTACCTATATTCAGGATGCAATTGACATGGCGGCGAACGCCGTCAAAGTGCTTACCGACAAACTAAATGACCAGCATGTTGAGGAAATGTGCAAGTTAGTGCTTGGGGACGCTGATTTTGCGAACAGAGTCCAGAAAGTAAAGAGTAAGAACCATAACCTCAAAGCAATGAAACTCCGGGCCAAAAGGAAACTGATATGTAGGGGAATGATTTAGCCATCTTTGAAAACGTGGCAGCCTTTGATCGTACTCCTTCGCCATTGACGCCGACAGACCCAGCGTGGCTTGCCAGGGGCAGCAATAAAGACGTAGTACGTATTCCTTAGGCTTTTCTGAGCTCGAGGCTATCCTATATTATCAACGGTTTACGACGACTGAATTAACTGGTCTGTAGGCCTTTTTCTGCGACGCGTCTCGATGGACACGTCTGCCCAATGGCCTTTTTGCAAACGCGGCTTGGGGAGGGCGGCGGGTTTTCTCCCAAGCTGGAGATGAAATAACTTACAGGGAAACCGAATGCTACATACCGTTGGATAAAGCAGAGGCGTCCGGGCTTAAACAAACAATGGCCATAACACAGCGGTCCGACTTTGTCGATGGGGCACTCATGGAACAGGACTGGAAGGCAGATCCAGAAAATTTCAATATCAATGATCGAAAATATTATTCACCCACGACAGGGGCCAACAACATTGATGTCTGCACCTGGTACTGGCAAGAACATGAGGAAGGTGGTTGGCCAAGTCTCGACGCCGACTTCATCAACAAGGTCCACAGGCCTGAGGTTATCGACAAGCTGCCGGGCCACGAAACTGAGTTTGACGTTCTCACGTGGTTTTGGACAACCATGTTACACGAGGTAAAGTTCTTTGGCAAATTCTCAGAAACAAGACTGACTCGCCTCAGTTAACGCACACAACCCAGGGCGGTGCGCTCATTGATGTTTCAGCCGCGCCGATGAATATCCCCACTGCCGGAGACTGCTCTTCTTGGATGTGTGTTACCCGAATGCACAGGATCGATGACGCTGGTAAGCAGCATTCCAGATTGCCGTTAAGAACTTGCCGGTGAACCTGAGTTCTAACTGAAGTAACGAGCAGAGACCATCGCATTGCTAGGGACGGCACTGCAAATCTTCACACTAGGGTGGTATGTCGATGCGTGGGGACAAATCAATCCAGTATAATTATGGTGAATGCTTGTCGCGGCAGCTTGAGGAAGCTTGATATGAAGACTTCGGTTCGGAGTCTAGATTGCGGACCTATTGTGGAAATTTAGGGCTTCGAAAATATTTCTTGACCGGCCACATCTCCCGGGTCGGCTCTTTCGAACTACCAAGTTTATGGAGTCTCAAGAATTTTTGGCCTTTGCCTCGTCGTGGGTATACTCTGTTACCGATTTGTAGATTACTTGCGCGCTTCTGTATACTTTGGCTTTCCCTCGTATGACGTGGTCTTGTATACCCTGCTGCAAGGCACCTCGAAGTGCATTCAGGCAATCTATCGGCTCCGCCACAGGTCAAGATGCTCGTACCGGCCCGCCTTAGGCCGTTCCACTTCTACTTGGTGACGACCATATGGATGAGGTCAACCCGCGCTTCTCTACTTGAATTAGGTAGGGGTATGGCGACAGTACCGGATATATCTGAAACAGTGCAGCCTGAAATCCAAGGATCGTCCTGAACCAACGTGCATTGAAGGTCGTAATCATACATCGGGGCCAGACAGTGCCACCCCCAAGGTTGACAGGCCTGAAATAGCCACAGTGCGAGCTTCGAAGGTTTTCGCTATGCCTACAAACAGGTTCGCTTGCCGGCGGCAACTAATGGCCTCCGGTCACGTCACCCAGCGCTTGCCTCTGTTGGCCGGGAACCCATTCGCGACTTGGGTCTTCTGCAACGCGCGCATAAGAGGCTGCGGGGCCCCTCGCGGTCCAACGCCAGTGGCAAGCAAGTTAACGGCCAGCTCGTGGACAACAGCCATCGATGTCCGGCCCTCAACTGCAAGCTCGGCTACTTCAAGCACCAACGGAGATCCGTCAGGCAATTTGCGCACTACTCGTGCCGGGAATACTCCATGTCTTCCGGCGCCAAGGGACGCTCTGCCTTTCACAATGCGTCACGCCCAGCCCGTGCCGTAATGACGATGGCTTTGAACGTCAAACGTCAGAAATTCCCGCTGAGCGGGAAGATGATACGTGGGCAAGCCGCCTCAGGTCGTCGTGGGGGTCGCATTGGAGATGCGAACAAGCGTCGTCTAGCAGGGACGGTGATGCCGAAATCGCGCCGCTACTTCTTGTTTGTAAACAAATGTAAGCGGCATAGATCTTTTCATACATCTTTTGATTCTTTTCCCTCCAAGTTACTGACAAGAGTTCCCAGGTACGAGGATGTAGCCGATTGCTTGAGTGACACGGCAACCTTTCACATTGCTGATATCGGCACGCTCGAGTATCTTCTCCGGACTAAACCCCTGGTTGCGTCTTCAAAAAATTTGGTGACTACCATCTTTCATAGCATAAGAAAGCTATACGTTACCGCAAGGTTTCAGCTTCAAGTTTGCAAGGCAATAGAAGGAGCAATCGCGGACTTGGAGGCCAAAGAATCGGCAGCCCTATGGAGTCGGGTATGGCCTGCTATGATAAATCTCAACAACCTCCAAAAGCTTGAGGTTGAGGTCGATCACACCAACCGAGACTCCTGGTCCGTCGCCCACGAGCGTGCTATCACATCTCCCTTGGCGCCGCTGGCCGCTCTCCCCCAACTCAAAGTGATTGTCATCCTCCCGAAATTGCACCCGTTTTACGAGCATCCGGAGCGCCACTTTACAGAAGATGGTGCTGAACCGCCCTTCACGATCATTCGCAGAACGCGGCAGCAGTGGCACGTCATTGAGAATCCGGAAGACAAGCGCCGTCCTCTTCTTGTGACGCATTCTTGCTATGACGACTTCCCCATTTTGCCCACTTTCATTCTGCGGGGTGACAAGCGTTTTGGTATAATTCGCTCACCAGAAGAGCTAAAAAAGTGGGAGGAGGACGAGAGGGCTAGGTGGAAGAGCGGCGAAGATGTACACGTCACCTTACTAAGACGTCATGTGGGGGAATGTGTCTGGTGCAATGGGTATACTCAAGGACCTAATGGTTATAGAGACTACAGCCTGGAAAATTTGTTGGGGGATTGAACTTTGAGTGGATTTCAGCATCGTACAAGACATTGTCGACCCTGCCTACGTAGCTCGCCGGCAACCCTGCTTTAGCGACAAATGGAAATCTAGTGCTGGGGCTGCCAATTGCAAGCCGATTCGCTGTGAATTGTGAACAGTGCCCTTCAAGCCAAGTGCAGCAAACTGAAGCGGTAGTCAACGCCCTTCACTTGGCGCTGCTCAGCTGACATATGGCTACGTGAATGGGCCTTGGTTAAGACCATTCACTTCACAAGGGCAACGTTAATAATACCTAGGGCGAAGTCGCAAGATGGCACTTAGCTAAACTATCAAAGCGCCATATACTTCTCAACGAGACTATTTAGAATCTAATCATATAGCATTAGACATGCGCACTGATGGTTAAAGAACAAAGCAGAAGGAACTGTACTCTCCTCCAGCTCAGAGGCTTCGATGGGAGTTGGTGGAGAGGCATAATGGCGTGGAGTACGGAGTTTGCGTAGCACGCACGAAGTACATAGTTGCTGGCCGGCAAAAACGGTGATTGCGCCATCAGAAGTTATGCAAAAGTAGCCTCGGAGCATACATCAATAGCATCCACACCTCCATGATGCAATTCCCTCTACTCTCCAGACAGGTCATTCCAGACCTTCTCAACAGCAGTGACAATGTATTGAGGCAAGGGGCCCTTCTCAATTGACTTGATGTTTTCCTCGATGTAGTGCAGCTTCGTTGCTCCCAGAATAATACCGTCTTCGGGGCTGAGTTGCGAGTGGTAGCTGATCCAGCGCAGGGCGGCCGAGATGTTGGAGATATTCGCTGGCTCGAGAACACTATTGAGGGCGTGGATGGCGTCATGAAACTCCTTCTTATCATATTGCGCCTTAAGGGAAGCGGAAGTCGCATCATTACCACCGAAACGAGTGTTCTCAAAATTGCCCGACGTAAATTTGCCAGAAAGGAAGCCCGTGGCTAGCGGGCTGTATAGTATCCAGTACGATGTTAGCACAAATCTCAGTGTCTACGAATCAGTCTCCATGTCCGCACCTGTGAGCGTTAAATATAATGCCGTGCTTTCGTAGTGTAGGGAATAGCTGCTCTGGTCCCCGGCATATGAGATTGTAAAGGCCTTGGTACACGGTGGGTTTGACGTAGCCTTCTCGATCGCAAATTTCCAAGAATTCGGTCAGCATATCGAGAGGGAAGTTGGACACGCCGAGCTAGCAAGAGGCAGCTGTCAGCAACAGGTGACGAGACTTTGGCGCCGGCAATGCAAGTAGGCACGGCAGTAATAAACAAAATTGCCCTCTATACCTGTTGGAACTTGCCCTTCTTGTGCAACGCATCGAGGGCCGCAGCCTGGTCTTCGAGGGGAGTGGTGAAGTCCGGGGCGTGGCAGTAAACAATGTTGAGCTTGCCGCCGTACTCGTATTGCAGGCGCTCGCTGCTGGTCTCAATAGACTTTTTGATCTTGGCGGGCTCCAGAGTGCCATTGGTGTCTTTGCTCGTCACGAGAATCTTGGTGTCGATTTTGAAGCCTTGCTTGGCGGCTCCAGCCCGGCCGAGGAGAGTCTCGGACATGCCAATGTTGGTCCATGGATATAGAGCGGCCGTGTCAATCTCTTCAATGTTGTGGGACTTGAGATGTTTGAGGAGATCGGCGACAGACTCGACAGTGGTGTAGGCGTCGCCAATGGTAGAGCCTCCAAAGATGAGTCGTGGGTGTGCGAGGGCCATGGCGATGTTATGTGTGGCACGGGCGTGTGTACGGGAGTAGTATGGATGACGCGCTAAACACACTTGAGTTAATTCATGATAAGCGACATGAACAGCATACTGGGTGCGCCAGTCTATTTGGCCAAAGTTCCTGAAACGCTGTTTACTGCGCTTAGTGTTGCAGCTGATGAGATTGTCAAAGACCTTTCGGACGTTATTTCCGGCCGGTTTGCTCTTAATACCGTGCCTTGGGCTAGGCTGAGTGAGGCAGGCATATATCCGCGCATTCGACGGTGAAAAGGTGCAATGTGACTTTGATTCCAAACCCTCCCGTCCCCCGCGGCGGTTGACTCGGAACCTGGCCGCACTCAGTCGTCACCGTCCCTCACACTTCCAAACTCTGAGAAATCTGTCGGACCAACAAATCGCTCAGTGAAGAGAGATCATCATTGATTCATAACATAGCACATAATCTCCCTCAGGCATATATGCAGAATGCCGCCGGACCAACAAATCCCCGTGCTCTTGCAAGCCCCGCTGCTTTACATCAAGTCCGTAGCTTACCGGGTAAGCAACTAGGCCTTGGATTGGCATTAGGGAAGCTTGGAAAGGGAACCGCCCAATGCGGTGCAGAGTTGTTCCTGGCAATCCGGGATGTCTGTCGTCAGTGGAGCCCTCAGCTAGGACAGGAGACTAGGTGACTCTGACGTTGCTACCCGAAGTATCTTCTATTGAGCGTGGACTAAACAGCCAGTGTATGTACGAGTAGAGAGATGAAAGTCTCTTTGCAGGCCATGCCTTTAACGATAAAGCGCCAAGAATCGAGATGGTGTTGAGCATCGTGCAACTTGCGAGAGTACTCGCACTGGATCAGCTAATGGGGGTTTTTAGCCAGGGACGGGTACCTGATGGCTTAAGCCACACGCCGTTCCAAGCCACTCACTCTCGGCCGAAAATAGGCCTGGTTTCCAACCCCAATTAAGGGACTTAACGGACGCTCATTTCGTTCCCCACTGAAACCGCGTCGTTGCCGAGCAGGGCATTTACGCGTCTGACACGCGCCGCACCACCACTTTCTGCCGTCGATGACCGCACTCGCCGGCTGGCATGCAGCAACCCCCAACCCGAGTCGAACGGACAAAGCCAAAGTACAGTGCAACAGCCTCGCGGCTCAACTGCCGTCGACCGCCTCGAATTTGCCCCGGGTTCCCCTCCCCGCCCCCGCCTCCAGCCTGCGCGCGCATCGCCGCCGCGCGGAGTGGCCATGGACGGTGATGCCACGACGACGACGCCTACCAACCGCAAGCGAATCCTCTCCCCGGCGGACCCCGAGCCGGTCCCGACCCCGGCGTCCATCAAGCGGCGCAAGCTGGACGATGCGGTCGCACAGTCGCCATCGACCCCCAAGGCGTTGAACGCCATCGCCTCGGCAATCTCAGGCGTGCTTGGATATGTCCGCCCGCATCCGAAGCCCGTGAATGGCGACTCCGCCACGACCCAGACCCCGGGCCTGAATGGTCACGACCTCGCTCCGAAACCCCAGCCGCTGGCTTCCGTCTTGCACAGTCCCAACCCGCGGCCGGCTATAAAATTGGCGGCGCTCAGAGGGACGAAGTTCGACACGGGAGACCTCGGGAAAGCCAAGCTGGCAAAGAAGCCCGCCACTACACCGAGAAAAGCGTCAGCTAAGCCGTCCCCGGCATCGGGCAAGGGACGCGGCCGAGCACAGAGCAATGGGCTGGTTTCTCCTCTAAAGGGGCGAGCTGCGGCTTTGCTGGACGGCTCCGCCACCGGAGACGGCGCAGAATCCACGGACGAGGTCGCGACGGTCGACGGGGGCCCTGACACGCCCACTCGCGGACGTACAGCGCCAAAGTCTTTGCTTGCATCCGCCAACAAGATTCCGGCACCCAAGGGGATTCTCACTCCGAAGAAGAGAAGAGGCCGCCCGCCGAAGAGCGTCACCTTCAATAGAGGGCTCAACGGTGAGGTGTACTTTGAGGATCTCCCCAAAACGCCCAGCGCCAAAAAGGCACCCAAAGCCAAGAAGACGGCCGCCGAGGAAGAGGACGACGATGAGATTCGCTGCGCCATATGCTCCAAGGCAGATTCCAAACCGCCAAACGAGATCATATTGTGCGACAACTGCGACTTCGCCGCGCATCAGGAGTGCTACGATGTGCCAGAGATCCCGGAAGGAGACTGGCTGTGCAAGTCTTGCGCTCAGGAAGACGTGCTCAAAACGCCAAGCAAACCGATAGATGTTGCCAGCTCCAACGCCGCGCCCGCAGCTGAGGTCCCGGATATCCCCAACTTGGGTCAGCATCTGCGATCTTTCCAACGCGTCCTTTTGGACCGGTGCTCGGGTCGACGGCGGATACGGATATTTGGGCAAGAGGAGCCCTACGATAAGGTGCGGCAACTGGTGGAGCGGACGGTTGTGGCCGGTGAGGGCAACTCGATGCTCTTGATCGGGCCTAGGGGGTGCGGCAAGACTACGGTAAGATGGCCGACGAATGTGGGGTCAAGGAGCATGTTTTAACGCTTTTGCAGATGGTTGAAAACATTATTCTCGACCTGTCACAAGAACACCGACATCTCTTTCACGTGGTTCGGCTAAACGGCTTCATCCACACAGACGACAAGCTCGCGCTCAAGGAGATATGGCGGCAGCTGGGCAAGGAGATGGAGGTTGAGGACGACCTCATCAACAGGGTGAGAAGCTGCTTGGCGCATGCCACGTTCCGAATTTAGAGTCCTAAGCTCCTAACCACTTTGTCAGACCAATTATGCAGACACCATGGCGTCTCTCCTGGCCTTGCTCTCGCATCCGTCCGAAATCATGGGAACAGACGAGGGCGTGACCTCGCAGTCGGTCATTTTCGTCATCGACGAGTTCGACATGTTTGCCGCGCATCCCCGACAGACGCTGCTCTACAACCTCTTCGACATTGCGCAGTCGCGCAAGGCCCCCATCGCGGTGCTGGGATGCACGACTCGCCTCGACGTGGTGGAAATGCTGGAGAAGAGAGTCAAGAGCCGATTTAGCCATCGATACGTCTATCTCTCGCCGCCGCGGGGCCTTCCTGCGTTCTGGCAGATTTGCCGGCAAGGCCTGATGATTGACAAGACGGACGTGGAGCGGGAGGGAATCGACGTGACGCTGGACGGATACGACGAGTTCCATAAATACTGGACACACAAGATCGAGGTACGTCGGCAGCCACAGCTGTACCAGATGGAGTGTGTTCGCTGACGATGTGCTTCACAGGAACTCTACAAGCAGAGGACGTTCCAGAACCTGCTGCAATATCACTTCTACACGACGAAATCGGCGTCGGCATACTTCACGGAGTGGATTTTACCTCTGTCATCGCTCTCTGAAAATGACGTGACTCTACACTGCCCATCAGCAGGCTCGGAGCTGACGTCGCTGGCGCCGCCCGACTCGCGGCTGCACCTGCTGTCGACGCTGTCGGACCTGGACCTCGGGCTGCTCATCGCGGCGGCGCGGCTGGACATCATCGCGCACACGGACACGGTCAACTTCGCCATGGCGTACGACGAGTACAGCTCGCTGGTGGGCCGGCAGCGGGTGCAGTCGGCGACGTCGGGGCTGCTGGCGGCGGGCGGCGGCGCGCGCGTCTGGGGCCGCGGCGTGGCGGGCACGGCGTGGGAGCGGCTCGTCGCGCTGGGGATCCTGGTGCCGGCGGGCATCGGCGGCGGCGGCAGGGCGCTGGGCCACGGCGGGCTGGACGGCAAGATGTGGAAGGTGGACGTGGCGCTGGAGGAGATCCCGACGGCGGTCAAGCTGGGCGCCGTGCTGGCGAAGTGGTGTCGCGAGATATGAGGGAGCAGGTTGACGAGCCGGCGGGTGCAGTGGCTGTTTTGCGTGCGTACAGCAGGGTTCATGGATACGCGGGACAGCCAGAGCATAACTGGGCGAAGCGGACAGAAGAGAGCACGCGGGCTGAGCCTCGGCGGACGACGCGCCGCGCGAGGTCTAAAATAGCAAGGAATGACAACAAGAATCTCACGTAAACTGCGATGTCGCGATGGGGGCTAGCGCCGCCCCGAAAGCCTGGTCGACCCGCGTCGGCTAGTGGAGCTTCCGCGCCGTGCAGCGCCAAAATTAGCAGCAGCCCAACCAACGCGCAGCCGAGTGCCGCCGCTGCGCCGTAACGGGCAACCCGGAGCTACCCTAGACGCCGGCAGTGCAGTGCAGCAGCCCGCTCCCTCTGCAGCTGCGCGCGTTGCGTTGCTGCGTTTCTTTTCTGTTTGTGTTTGACGTGTTTGATGCGTTTGCTTGTTTGGATTTGATTGATTGGTCGCTGCGTGTTTGGGGCGGCTGCCGAGGACCCTGCAGCGTCGCGGCACCTGCACGACAGCGGCTGATGATGCCGTGGCGCAGACTTCAAACGACGGGATGGCGCGCTAGACTCAACGACGTCAACGCATCGTGGCGGTCCGGGCTGAGCCTCCAGCCCAGCCTGCGCCGGGGGCATACTCGTGCGAATTACAAAACCCGTCCAGGGCCCCCCCGGTCTGCAGACGCCGGCGCAGGAGCCGTCTTCGTCTCACGTTGCACCTCCGGGCGGTGACGGGCTCTGCCGACTTCATCTCGTCTCGTCCGTCTCGTCTCGTCTACGGAGCACTTGTCGCGTCGACTCTCATTTACTCACTCATCTCTACAGGGCTCGTTTCACCCGACGAGACCAGCGCTGTCTCCTGCCGCTCACGCCTGTTCTCCCAGACGAGCGCCGGCACCATGTCCAAGCGCACCGTCTTCACCACCATCACGCCGCTGCCGCCCGGCATCGCGCGCAGCACCGCCATCGCCTTCCTGCACGACCACGCCGAGATGATCGACCTGAACCCGCTCGTCATATCGCGCGCGCGCATCCCGCCGCCCGACCACGCCGCGCCCGAGGAGCGCGCCTGCGTCTGGTACCGCCTCACCGACAAGGTCTCGTATCTGCCGGGCGGCCTCGCCGCCGGCGACGTCAGCTACACGTGCGCCTTCCACGACCTGCCGTCGGGCCTGCAGACGCACTGCTACGCGCCCCTCGGCCTCGACATCCGCGACCGCTGGTCCGTCGGCGGCTCGCTGCCGGGCGAGCCGCGCGAGCCCGTCGAGCTGGGCATCGGCGCGCCCGCCACGGGGCTGTACGTGCGCGAGGACGTCGACATGCGCTGCAACATCGTCATGGCGGGTTTCGTCAAGAAGACGCTCAAGAAGTCGCACGCCACGCTCGTCGAGGCCCTCGCCGCAAAGGCCAAGGCCATCGCCGCGCGGCAGCAGCCGCAGCTTCAGCATCAGCTTCTGCCGCCCCTCGGCAGCCCTCAGCGCCTGTCCTTCCACGGCAGCATGCCCAGTCTCCAGCCGCAAGCCCAGCAGCTGCCGCCCCATCAACAGCTGCCTCCTCACCAACAGCTGCCTCCTCATCAACAGCTGCCGCCCCATCAGCAGCAGTACCCCCGTCAGAGCTCCTCATCTTCGCAGTACGTCAAAATTGCGAGGCCGCCACCGGGACGGCAGCATCCTCCTTCCATAGCCGTGGAGATGGCGGACACGAGTCTGCACCGGCGGGTGGCTGAGCTGGAATAGACGTGTCTCAGCATTTTCATGACCATTTACGATAGCGGTTCATACATTCCACGTCCAGAACTGGCACTTAGCATCATCCAACGCGTCGAAAGCGTGTTTACAATAAGCATGGGCGTATTCACTCAAGACAGGCAGCGTTGTTTCATCGAATCGGAAAAAAAGGCGTCCCATTATCTCCAGCCATATCTACGAGGAGAACTGAAAGAACCTCCCCTCGGTATATGCAACCATTGCTCCAAGAAAACTCCCCAACCCTCAAAAGGCAGCGTCAACTATAAACTCCTGAACCAAAGACAACCAACCCACTCACTGGCCCCTCCGGACCCAAAGATACTCGTCCAAGCAAGAAGCGAAAGAAGATGAAGGAAGCCCGGAGAGCTCGACGAGATGATCAACCCCTTTACAGGAAGAGGACTCCGACGAAGCCAGCGACGGCCATGGCCAGGCCGTACGCGACCGTGCGGCCCTCGGCGCCGGCAATGACGACGGGAGGCGAGGTCGGGCCGGGACCCGGAGGCGGGGGAGGCGCCGGGGGGCCGGGCGTGGGCTTGGGGGGAGGGCAAGTCTCGCAGGGGGGA